>JAQQZR010000037.1:5100966-5144525 GCA_030068235.1 Notoglanidium macrostoma | reverse complement strand
GTGTGACAATCAGAGAGAAACTTACCAGCGCAATAAACACAGAAGAAATCTTATTATTTATTTTATTTCTCTGTGTGTGTGTGTGTGTGTGTGTGTGTGTGTGTGTGTGTGTGTGTGTGTGTGTACATATGAGTAATCGCTCAGTGCTGAGAACCAGGCCATATTATTTTCTTAACTTTGTAGCCCATCAGATAAATGCCAACGCCGCTAGTAGTGTTTTAATTTTTGTAAATATAAAAAGCAGCAATTCGTGCGTGAAATTCAAAAGGAAACCTATTAGAAAGACATTTTCACTGTCCACTGGTAACGTCAATATGTGCCAGACTGAAAGTGAGTAAATCAGAATGAGATTGTAATGATGACAGACTTGCATGCTCCGCTGTTTTCATGTATTTATTTATTTATTTATTTATTTATTTATTTATTTATTTGTTATTTTCAGTCTCCAAACAGTTGTATTAATAACCAGTGAAACCCCTTTGTGACTTTTCCTACATTGTAAATGCATATTTTTTTACTAAGATTCCATTTTGTAGATAGGAAGATTTTCCCACCTCCCACTTCCCCTGATAGTGAACATGATGTCTGGGGTATGTTTGGCACAATCACACATATTTTGGCAGTAAACTCAAGATTTACTCTAGTGACCTGAATAATCACTTCTGGATAGTGACACCTGAAACCTAGGGAAATTTATAAGGAACAGATAAGGCAATGATTTATTTGACTTTTCACACACTCTGGGTTGGGAAAAACTCCCTGTCGGAGGAAAAATAAAAAGATTGCATTTTTTCCACAGTTCCCAATAGGAATTAATCTAATGGGTTTCATAAAAAAAGCTATTCTGTCTTGAACGAGTCACCGATACTGATTACCTTAATCAGATATTTGCTAGCTCTATCTACATAACTATCAGTGCTTTTTATTCCACAGTATTGTTGAATCTGATTGGTTCAGAAGGTGTTGAATCGGTTTTTACAGCAGCTCTGACAGTATTTCCAGCTACAAGGCAAATCACAGGTTTATATTCCTGTACTTACTCTAATATGTTTCTTTAGTGGCAGCTTATTGCAGGGACTTATGCCAGACGCCTCACATAATCTAAGATTAGAGGTCCACTTTGTTGGATTTAGTGGGATCTATTAGCAGAAACGGAATGTAGTATTCATAAGCATGTTTTCATTAGTGTACAATTACTTTTGCTTATAATTACCTGTGCTTTTGTAAGCTTAGAATGAGTCCTCTATAATTACATGGGGAACGGGTCTTCTTCTACGGAGCCGCCATGCTGCGCTGTTACAGTAGCCCAGAACGGACACCTTATGTGCCTTATGGGTTTCTCATTTTTACAAGTGGCAGCGTGAACCTGGAAGAAGGCACCGAAATGATGAAAAAGAAGAAAGAAGACAAGGAAGAAGTAATAAGAGGAATCGGTGTTTGCTGGTACTGGCTTTGTTGAGGTTCAGACCCCAAATTTTGAAAAATGGATGATCATAGTTCTATTTATTTCGCATTATTTAGACACAGAAAAAGCAAGGGAGTGTGACTGTAAGTATTTGGAAGTACGAGCACCTGACAGCCACCGTACATTCTAATACACATTTGAGATGGGAAGGGTAAGAGAGGGGCATTCAGTTGGTCGCAATCAACTGAAGCCTACATTCATGAACACATAAATAAGTTGAAAAGGTGAAGTTTTCTATAAAGAGCTTTCTGTTTATTTAGTATTAATTTACTGAAAGTAGTCTCAGGTGTCAGTAGTTTTCCACCATGGGAAAGTCTTCAGTACGGTGGGTTTCGCTCTTTTCTGTTTTATCCGTAACATTAAAAGCCGCATTTTGTTTTTGGCTTATTAATATCAGGAAAGAGCAAAAGAGGCTAGAGAGGCTAGTGATGGAAAAACTCTACAGTGTCAGTTACAACAGATATGAACTTGTCTCGAATGATGTTAAATATAACTATATTAAATATACAACATTAAACATTAAATATAACTATAAATTAATAAAAGAAAAATGATGTGTATTTTTTAATGAATAAAAGAAGAGGAATATACCACTTTGGTTTTGCTGTTATGGGAAAATAAAGAAATTAACTAACAGTAACTCCAGCTCATGTGGGGCAACATTACACCACCCAATAACAGGTGATTATTTTCCTTTAACAGCATGCCCCCTTATGTCTCCTGAGTCACAGTTACACCAAATTATGATAAATGGATCTTCCATAAATGCCATTAGAAAGCCATCAGCTGTGTCTACATGCTGCCTGTTGAACCATCATAGCCGTTTGTACTGAGAAAAAAGAAAAGGTTGTAATCCATTAATAGTTACTCAACAACTTGATGCCTACCTATATATAAATATGATGTTTGAATTATGTGACATGTATTGATGTTGCACAAACATTTAGCCTGCTTTTAACAGACCTGAAGTCCATTCTCCAAATGGTGTTAGGAGATTACATCACGTTTAGCACATTTGTCTAGTTTCCCAGCTACCAGGGTGACTGTTAATGATTTAATGGGTTTGGTTTAGAAAGCTATTACTGGCTGTGAACAAGCTTGCTTTCCTTGTCATTTGTGTGCATCTTCATGGAATTAACCTTACGTGATCCTTTAATTCCACTCACGCTACTGACTAAGCCTCTATAATACACACGTCATTCTGTACACCATAACAGTGTGCATGTAACAGTAGTCATCTACATGAAGTAAATTGTTTATTGAACTTGAACAATATTGAAAATATTGAATATTTTTGCAGCTTTGCAGTAGGAGTTAATTTGCCGTCTTGGGCAGACAGGATATACGATATGGCTGAGTGGTTTCTGCCTTATTGAATGTCTGCTATGTTACAAAATCTCTTTTTCATATACCAAGAATGCACGTTTGAAACGGTAGCTCTGCACTTAACTACACTGTTTTACAATTCAGTATGCAGTTCAGGTTCTTCCGATTTGTTCTTCGTTGTATAATGAAAGGAAATTCATCCAAACACACAGAATCCACATCCTCTTGAGATACACTGTAGGAAAAGTCAGTGGAAATGGAAGGCAAACCAAAAAATGACTCGAATCGAGTCAGAGCATATTTGACTTAGTTTGCTCCTCTTCGTGATTCAGCTGCCTCCTGAGAAAGCGAGTGAGAGAATGAGCACGGCAGATCCTGCTGTACCTCATACAAAGCACTGTAAGGTAATTCCCGGAAGCATCCATCCCATCATTCCCTATGTGTTATCCTCCATCTCTCTCGAGTGTCTCTCAGTGAATAGAGATCGATCTAAGCATCCTTTTCATTAGATTATTCAGTGTGGGTAGTGTCATTACACGTGTGTTTACCTAGTCATAATAAACATAATTAAACAGAATTTAAATAACTGTAAAAGGGCGAATAACAAAATGATGATTTGTGTTTTTCTGTCCCATTTTCTGACATGTTTGGTCTTGCCAATTCCCACCCACGAACTCTCTGCTAGGAGGGTGACGGCTAACCTGTGCCTCCTCTAACACACCTGAAAAGCCAGCCAACTGCATCTTTTTGCGCTGCTGCTCATGCTGCGTCACAGAGCAGCATAATACACTGAAAGGAAAATGCTATCTACCCTCTTCCACATCCATGAGCTCACAGACGGCTAGTGTCGCTGTGATTGACAGGGGAGAGAGAGAGAGTATGCGGACCCTCCAACCCAGACATCTGTACTCTCTTGACTCATTGCCACAGATAGCATCGCTGAGAGATTTGAATGGTAGAGCAGATGCTTTTCTGTTGCTCTACGCGGGAGACCAGATTTGTGTGTGTGTTTTTTAAATTGTAAATTTCATCTGTAAAAGTCATGAATGCCAGGACGTTTAGCAGTGTGCAAATACCCTGCCATTCTGTCTGTTTTTTCCCTTCTTTCTTGCAACCATGTATACAACTAAACAGAGGAGTCGGCGTTATCGCAAGCAAGTGTAAATGTACTGCACACAGACCCTTCAACACAGATAAAAGTCTTCTTTGGTAAAATTCTCAGAGGACAAAGTTCACACTGATTGCAGAAGTATGGACAGACATTGTAGAAAAAGGTTTATAGATGATTGAGTCTGAGAATGAGACGTGTCCGTGGTCCCAGTCCAGCTGCACTCTGATCCTCTGAAGGTCCTTCTTCTACCTGAGGATGGTGTTAGACCCTCCAGAGGTACTCACACCATGTGTCACATTTTGAGAATGGCTTTTCCATACACCGGCACTGTAGAAACCTCTTTTCCTTACATTGCCTGTCATAACACCTAGAGCCCATTCCTCACTGTTTTCCAGCTCAACCTCCCAGGAGTGAGTCCCCGAGTTAAAGCTCTCAGAGCCTAGAAGCCACAAATGATGTTCAAATCTCTCTGGGTTTTCAGGAAGCCGTTCATGCCGATCTTGGCACACAAACTCAGTCAGGTCATCAGACAGGCTGAGACGCGGGTGTGCGGTGCTGGGGTTTAGAAACACAGGATCTGTAAAGGAAGTGAAAAACAATTTTTATGAAAAGATTTTTATGAATGGATTACTCCTTCATAAACAATAATGACTTACTGATGTAGCATGGAGGTGATAAACTTGCAATACTTACAGTATCCATCTTCTCCTACACTCGAAACAGCAGGTTACCCAGATGCTTTGCCACATCAGTCAGTGTTTCAGACTCCATTTCAGTATCTTTCAGCTCATATTCAGTTCTGGAAGAACATTCAGTAGTTACACTGCCATGAGTTCAGACTCCACAGAGCAGGAAAAGAAATAAGAAGTAACTCATTTACCTTTCTAGAATAGCTTGGGAGGTCTGGAAAGAGAGCAGAAAGACATTTTTTTTGACAGCTTGGCCTTTAACAGAAGATTTATCAGATACTGTGTGAAGGAACAATAACGGTAGATCAACATTTTTGGTTAACAAAAGCAACCTCTTCATCACATTGAATGCTCCTCCCTTACGCCTCACTGTCCAAGTGTGTATAACGATGTAGGGTGGCTGTCAGGTGCCTGTAGCGTGCTTCCAAGTACTTACATTCACACTCCCATGCATTTTCTCATGCTAAATAATAAGTATGATCCTTCATTTTTCAAAATTTGGGTTCTCAAACTTGTTAACCAGCACCAGCAAACACTGATTCCTCTTATTTCTTTCTTCTTCTTCTTCTTCTTCTTTGCCATTTTTCTCAATGACAAAAAAAAACAAAACAAGAAAGGTGCTCTCTAGAAGTTTGTCCATTCTGGGCACCACATGGTGGGTCCACGTCTACAGAGCAGCTCTGCGTTTAGAGGACGACCTGCTCTCTATGTACATATAAAGGGCTCATTCTAGCTTACAAACACACAAGAATTCGTAGTTACAGGTAATTACAGTATATACCAATGAAAATTGTATATTATGGAATATTTACTCCATTTCTGCTAATAGACACCCTCAAAGTCGTTCATAGTGGACCTATAAAATAATTGTACTATAGTACACTTTCTATTAATATGTTATATAAAACTATACTTTAAGTAAAAGATCTGTGTAATTTTTAAAGTGCACTTTGTTTTCCTATCTGTTTTCTGTATATTTTAAAACGCATGCTCAAAATGGTCACGCCTGATGCTGAATGCCGCAGTTTGAAAAGATGAGTTCACATTTTCGTTCAAAAATGTTTTAAAAAAGGCACACTTTAATTTCACTAATCAGAATGAACTGATTTTCCTGTAGGGATGGAGATGAGATGATGGAGATGATTATATAAACCTGCTTCCCACAGAAGTCTTCGAATTGAAACGTAACAGTGCTACATTACCTTAAGAAAAGACATATCGTCCATCGCTAATTCTTTTTGGATAGATCTGATCGTTGCTGAAAGCTGTAAAATCTCATTGTTAACGAATCCGGAGGTTTCGTTCATCGTTCGGATTTTCTCCAACTCATCATTTTTCAGTGCGGATATTTTGCTCCATCTCTTCATATTGCAGAAACTGGTGAAGTTTCTCAAACTCGTTCCTGATTTGCTTTTCTGTGTGTTGAGCATGGTTCTATTACACAAAACATTAGTGGTAAAATGTATGGTAATAAATTAGCACATTAGATAAATTAAATTATTTATCACATAGCTGTCAGAATGGATATTTTCTTGACCTTAATGTGCTGGATGTTAATATCACAAGCCCCTTTTGCCTTTAGAAGTGAATCAAGCTTATCTTGCAGGGGTTTCAGTTTAGATTGAACCTTCTCCTGTTATGATAGCTGTATTAGTTGTGTTCAGTTTCACAAATTTGTGGAAAACAAAAAAAATAAAAAATTTATTTCTTATTTTTTCTTCTGCCAGCATTTCCCAGGCAAACTTTACAGAAACTATGATTACAAGGCAACATGACAGGGTCCATGTAGATATAGTGGCACTCAGGACATAAGAAGTCCGCCTCTGAGAAAGATCCTCTCATTGCCATTCTGTCTGTCTCTCTGTTAGTTGGGAAGCACAAAAATCTCCTTCTTTCTTGTTTCTCTCCGAATCCAATACTACATCATACTTAACTTGTTCGTAGGAGGACTTGTCTTGAGCGGCCGGCTCTTCACCTGAAGTTTGAACCTGAAGGTGGGGTTTTACAGCTAAGCTCAGAAACCAGATGCTGTTTTTATATCACACTCCCAGTCAAACTCCCTTCATCAAGTTTTATAAAGAGATAAAATGTTTGCGGAAGTAAACACCGGGTTTTTCTGTGAAGTTTCCGGTAACAATAAAGCTCTAAATTGTGAACTTTAAACAAGTTAACAGTTATTAATAGTGCATGATTAAAGTAGACAGAGATACTTTCAGTGAAAATATGGCAAAATCAAACTTTGACCTCAATAAGTTGGAGTTAAAGAACATGAATACACTCACAGGCCACTTTAATAGGAACACCTGTACAACCGCTCATTCATGTCGTTATCCAGTCAGTCAATCACGAGACAGCAGCATAACGCATAAAATCCTGCAGATACGTCACAAGCTTCAGTTAATGCTTACATCAACCATCAGAATCTTGATGATTTTGACTGTGGCAGCCAGATGGACTGGTTTTATTTATTTCGGAAACTGCTGATCTCCTGCGATTTTCATGCACAGCACGCCGTAGAGTTGACACAGGACGGTCCAAAAAACACAAAAAAACTGGTTTGAGCCGTTCATCTGTCATGAACAGAAATCAGTCATCTCAGAACACGCACCGGTGTTAAACCTTGTGATGAATTGGCTACAAAAGCAGATGTCCACATGGAGTTCAACTGTTGTATCTTTTGTATTCAACATGGGCAAGGAATCTGAAACTGTATTCACACTTTTACTTGAGCTTTTAAGTATTTTCATGCTTCTAAAACATAATCAGCACCTATTTGTACGTTTCCCTGTTGTTTCTCGCTGACACTTGCTAGACAACCAGAATATCGGTTGCGTGGAGCGACAGTGAATCGTGGAGAAATGACGGGTTCAGTCAGTAATTTAATTAGCTACAAAGCTTTCAGTTGGGGGTTTTTTTCAGGCAAACTTGAAAGCCTGTTAATTTGTCTCATCAGAAATAAAGCTTTGCGGTAGCTTGGTGAAGCAGCAGACTATATTAAGTAATAGTTTGCCACTGAAAGTCCAAGACCACGGCATATGATTTGGCTGTTTATCACACTGTTGTTGTACTTTCTGTTTCTCTGACATGCTCAGTCTGTGTAGAGCGACTGTCTGATACTGTGTTAGCCTTCGTTAGCATCACACCAGACAGCTCAGACAGGACACCACATAGTAAAGCTGTCTGTCTCCTTATAAAACAAAGTGTCTGTGTTCATGTGTGTGCCAGAGAAAGACAGAAAGTATATGTGTTTCATTCATGGTAGTAAGAATGTCACACTCGTCTGCACTCGTTGACAGTCCCTGCTGTGTTTGATTACTGGCTTGGAATTCTGAGTTTGTGTCTGTCTCTTTGCATGTGCGTGTGTGTTACTGTGAATACACTGACACATCGTGATCACAGACTTTCTCTGACTCACACGTCAACTGTCAGCTCGACACTGTCACACAAGCAAAATCGAAAAGAAGATTAGATTCTTCTGTGATTTATTCTCTATTATTTTCTCGCATTATTGTCACTTTTCTGCCTATTGTCCCGGTCTTCAAATATCTTCCTGCCTTATACTGAGAATTTATTAATCCTCCTAACTCTTCATGTCTTTTATATGATAGTTTATTAGCATAATATGTTAATGGACCTAAGGAGAGTAGTCATGATCTAATAAACTCTTGAGAATGATTCATCTTAAGCTTAAATAAAGCTATTCTCATGCATCATACAGCCCCATGACGTCCTCTAGTGATCAGTGATAGATGTAAAGTCCACTACTGATTAATATGAAATAAATTAGGGGTTCTCAAACATTTTGCAGCCCCATTGACTTGGTACAGATTTGTTTCCTGAAGATTGTTTCTGTTCCTGAATGTTTCACATTAACACGTTAGGTCCAAGTAGGCATTATTTAAAGATCACTAGATTTTGATTTATTGATGATTGGATTAAACCTGTTCAATTAGAGGAAGTGATAATAATAATAATAATAATAAGAAGAAGAAGAAGAAGAATGAGAAGAAGAAGAACCACTTTGCTAATGGTGAGTTGTGATTTCTTCCACTGTATGCAAATTAAAAACAAACAAACAAACAAACAAACAATAAAAACCTCATAAACCCAAGTTGGTAATTCTCCTCATATGCCCTGACCTGCGCCAAGCACGTGTCCATTTGCATTAAAAACATGCATGTTCAGATACACGTCAAATCTAATCAGATACACATCCAGGGTTGCAGGTCAGCATCAGCCATGATAGTAATACTTAGTGTTAGATTGGTACACCCCTCCTCTTCATCATCGCTGTGCCAAATTCACTCATTTAAGGCCTGTTTTTGAGATTTTTCTAGATTGAATAAAAGTCATTAGACAACATCCAAAGTCACTGAAGCTTCTTTTCATTTTTATCCTCATTAAAAAATTCCAATTCTATTAATATGCAAATTGAAAACTCACCCAACCTGCACACCCTATGGCCTGAATTTTGTGTATAAAAAATAATTGTATTTGATGTGGGGAGGAAACATTGACCTGTCACACATTCGAAACAAAAACACACTGACAATTTTGATACACTAACCAGCACTTGGACTCGATTAATTTGTCAGGCATTTAATTGTAAGAAAAATTTTTTTTTTAAAAAAGGATAGTAGTTTTATCTGTCAACTATTTATCAGCCATACAGTGTAGTTGTCGTCTCACCATTTCCACATTTCATTCATTCTTGTTTCTAATCATTACTCAGTTTCATATACACTCTGGAGTTTCATTTTCAAAGTGTTTTTTTTTTCCTGTGCATGATGAGTCTCATTATCTCTGATTACCTCATTGCTTGTTTTGAGCTTCCTGCTTTTATTGTACTGGTAATTATGCTTCTCATATTTCCTTTTCTGTTTTTTTATTTCCTTATTTGTTACAGCAAAATTTATTAGCGTGGTATAATTGTGTTTGATCACAACAGTGGCATCTAGTCACATCCAACAGAAAAAAGCTAGTGAGATGAGTCTGGTGATAGATTGCCTGCATTATTATGTATAAGCATATTATTGATTATGATTGCATGTCCCGTGTTTGGATTGCGTGCTCATTAGTGGCTGTCACCATCTGAAATGGCTCCCTACCCCTGTGTAGTGCAGCAGGATTGTGCAAAAACTACCAGCCTGATTTTCATGATCGTTCGTGGCAGGGTGTAGCGTGGGCCAAGGAAGGTCTCATTACATTTTGGAGCGGATCCTACTCATGGGGCGGCTCAATGGATTTAGTTCCTATTTTGCTAGTGTTGTGAGATATAGCGTTTGGGCATGGCAGAAGTCTGCGCTTAACAATGCTATGCAATCTTAAAATCCCGTCGATGGCAGTAAAGTTCAATAGTGACAAAACATAGTCAATGTAGAAATACTATAACTCCATTGGAAATGTATCCAGACACATAAAGTGGTTGCGGGTGCAGATTTGCATATCATAGTAGAGTCGACTTGGCGGAGATCTGCGCTCTCCAAGTACCCTTCTAGTCCTCTTTTTTTTAGTTTTAGTTGCACTGTATTCATCTGTCTCGTGTTCTTCTTCATTTGTGTATGCACTTAGATGTTTCATGTTTTTCTTTGTCTTGTATTCTCCTGCTATTTGATTGCAATGGTTTTCCTTCTACCTTTTTTCCTGCTTCATGCATTTTCTGGTTTTGACAACACGAAAAACATGGTTTAACCCACCATCGTTGTGCGTGTAATGAGTAAATCCTGTGTAATCAGTGTCTCTACTAGGATGATTAACATAATTTAATTTTATTTGTATGGCACTTTTAAAAATAGACATTGTCACAAAACAGCTTTACAGAAATGCAGACTTAGATTTAGATCCTTAAAGAACAAGCCAGAGGTGACGATGGCGAAGAAAAACTCTAAGATGGCATGAAGAAAAAACATTGAGAGGAAGCGAATGCAAAAAAGAACCCTGGTCTGGATGAGACCGGATTAGCTGCTTACAGAGGGCTGAGTTTGCAGCCAGTACCATCATGCATTGGACCGAGGGGCAAAGTAATGTACTCGCAAGAGTGATTGTTTGAGTGTAGACGTGTGTGTTATTTGTGTGTGTGTGTGTGTGTGTGTGTGCAAAGGCAAGGCTTAGACAGGCCATCACTTAACCATGAAACAGAAGTTCGGAAATTGAGTAGCTCTTACTCTCTTTATCTGTGTGTGCTTAATTTTTTCATTCTTCGGTTATTTCACAGACTTTGGCTCTGCTCTGCATTAGTCCCTTCCCTCTTTTATATCAAATTGTTACTATTATGAAAGGCTGAAATTGAATTTGCATGTGGATATGAACCTTGCTGATGGTATCAGATAATTGAGTGCTATTGAATCTAGTTCAAATTACATTAGGACAGTAGGGCAGTGCTGAAAATGATTAGTAGAGCCTCTGGGATCTTATCTGCTGCCCATAGCTAGATGAATCCCATCAGCTATTCTCTTTGATGGTATAGTGCAGAAGACCAGTGCCGTGGCTCATGCTTTAGACTTGCTGCAGTGTCCACAGGGGCAGGTAGGGCCATCATATACACATAGCAGCTGTTTAACCAATTTAAATTTTCATAAAATCCTCATTCACAACTCCATGCATTTTAAATTCCTCATTTTAAATGCTAATCTCCTCTTTATTGAGTGACCAATAATTGTCTAGTTGTTGCACAATTGTTGGTCAGGGAACTCACTGCCCCATTTACTTCTATTGAGTTATTATTGCACCAAGTGGTCAATAATGGAAACTACAACAAAGTCTAACAGAGGCCCATTGGGGCAGGTTTCATGCTGCCTCAGGCTTGGAGGAGAAGCAGCAAACAGGATAGTTAATCGGATTGCCAGATTAGGCTAGTTTATTAAAGAACTAGATAGTTTTATAGAAAAGAATTAGAATGAAATCAGATGACGTACAGACTGTGATGTATAGAACCATTTCTGATACATGTTGTAAAGATTAGGAGCGGGAAAGAGGGATAATGATAATGGATACGGTCCATGCATCAGAAATATGTATGTATTATGGTGAGCTGATTTTGAGATATAGTGAGAGAGTTTGCTGAACTTGGTTGATGGTATTAGCTACGTATCCTGTTTTCATTTCACAGCTGAACGTCTAAATCCACTCAAAATGAGCTGGATGACTGTATGTTGTCGAGTCTCAGCGGCCTGTTACAGAATTCACTACATAGTAGCCTACAGCTTAAGTCAAGAGTAGCATTAGGGGTAATGCTTCATGCATAGCTCTTAACATGATTATATTCCTTGTATACGTATCTGAGCCTTCCTCTGTGCGTTGGATTAATGTAATAGACCAATTACACCTGGACTAGCACATAAAGCCTCCTGCAGGCTGCAGCGTTGTGTGTGGCACTGTGGAATACTGCCGTCACCTTCTATGTATTTATAGTGTACATCACACTGAGTGGGACAGATGGCCCGGGATGATCCTATTAGCTCCATTAATGCACTCTGTGCATGCAGACTGCCTGCTGCCCCTGCATGTAATCTTCCTCTCTAGAATTCCCACTCTCATTATCTTCTACTTTCCCTTTGGACTCTCTGAGTATACCTGTCCACATTTACACATCCAGAGAGAAATGAACAAGGAGCAGATCCACTGCAAATTCAGGTAGGATTTTTTTTTTTTTTAGGTGTGTTTGTGTTATATTTATAACATTATAGATGTTTCACTGTGAATCTGAATTGTTTTTCACTGTATCACTCCGCTCGTCCGTGTTCACCACATAAAATTCCACTTCCTAGTTTGTAGTAGTTTGAACAGACGTCATGGCAAATGATACTTTTCAGGAAACCTGAATTTTTTACCAGAAGCACCTTTAACGGGAATGTACATATCAATGCGAGCGAGCTAGCTAGCCAGTGAGCAGGTGTGCTAGGAAGTGAGTGTAGCATTTTTGGGATCTGTTTCTGTTAGCAAAGCAAAAATACACAAAACATTTGACCCATAATATGTCCAAAATTTCACATACTCTATAATATTCTACGGCTGAATATAGCTCATGTGGTACTGCTTAATTAACCTGATGGTTTGAATATGCACATGGATTAATACATCTTTATACCGAAGTGCTGTTGAATTCTCAAATCTGATTGGTCAGATTGATTCATGTCTATAGCAACAGCTCTGACAGTAGTTTCTAGTAGCTGAAATTCAAATCAGGTTTAAAATCAAATCAATCGAGTTTATATTAATGCGCTCCTTCTGATATCGTTTCTATAGTAACAGCTTATTTACAGTGACATGTATGGTGGACACTTGTCATAACCAAAGCCTAATAATAAACAGTTTTTAAGAATGTATATAATCGGTTTTGTGATACTTTCTGTAAGGAAATGTAAATTTTTTTTTTAACCACTTATGGAATGAGTCTTCAGTGTCAGTGCAGGAACTAACTTTGCTTGGGTATTTTTCACAACAGTAAATGTAACTATAAATGGTTAAAAGTGCAATGTGTGTAATCAATAAAGGAATAAAACACTTTAAGACATGCTGTTACAAGGGAAAACAACTCTGGTGCTGTAACAGTTGAGCTGCATGACACCGACCCTTCTTTAGCCTGATTCAGATTGGATTAGTTTATTGAATTTTTTGCTCCTCAGTGATGACACTGTTGGATCTGGACAGCAATAAATTGTGCATAGGAGGAGCGAGTTTCTAGCCGGTTGCAAACAAAGTTCCAGCAACAATTCAAAAACACCATTCATAATCACAGAGTATAGGAGTCGCTCACTCTTCATAATGGTTATGAAATAATGAAAATGTTTTCCCAGGCAGCATGCGTAGTCAAGGTTTTACCACCCAGACCATGTTTAACTTCCTCTTCTAAAATATCCATTTTTCGTTTCACAACTTGGGAAGTGTTTGATATCCAAGGGAGGGTCACTGCAAGATTAAATACAGCAAGTGGTAGCAGTCAAACATCATTTTTTTCCAAAATGATCTGCAATATAAAATCATGGACGTGCATCCAGGTGGGAGTAAAATGATCAGCATTATGGAAAACCCGGGCATGGCCAATCAGGATGGTAATAAAGTCACTAAGGAACACCTGTAAAAGAGGAAATTAACCCAGACACCTATGTGAATTTAAACCTGACCGAATGGGGCTATTAATTATTTTCCTATAACATTTGATTCCTTGCTTGTTTACAGTTAAGTTTCCCACACTTTATTAAAAAGCACAAATGATAAACTATGCTATCCTCTCTCCTGTTTCATTTAACTCTCTGATCACGTCATGTATGAATAACTTTGCATGTAATCATAGCACTAATACATGAACGCATAATTACTCTCTTTGCTCTCTGAGGACTGTATGAAGCCATGATACTATTTTCTATTAGATTTAGTAATGAAATGGAAGCCGTTATCGCACAGAACAGCTGATTCTTTTTTTTGACGGAACTGATATCGGTCAAAAAAATGTAACGTGCTTGAATCCGTAGGTGAAAAGCCGAAAAACCGGAGAACTGTATCATGTAAGCTGCAGTAATTTGAAGGCTTGAAATGCAAATAAATCTCATTTAGCATTCTGCAGTGACTCAGAAAACTGTAGTGGTTTAATTGTTTGCATTTCCATCGCTTTTTCTCCATTAACATGCCGTTCCATGCTGGGCCAATCTGGTACTTTTCATTACCTGTGCTAATTTGTGCATCTCCATTACTCCCAAAATAGCATCAGGAAGTTTAATGGCATTTCCAGGAAGGAGAACTTGTGTAGGTTGTCTTGATACTAATTGCAGTGTAATTATATTAATGGTAGTCATTACATATGCAGAAAAAATAACTTGTTGCTGTAAATGTAAATGTTGCTAAGCTAGTGTACATATTTTCTAATATTTAGAGAGAGTAAAATCCAATGCTATGACTATTTTGGATTTAAAGAATGCAGGGACTTTAGAGAAACTAAGTGTGACTTATTTAGATAATAAAGAAACATTACTGTAGAAACTACAGAACAACATATGTCGAAATAACTGATTAAACCCAGCTGCTGTGTTAGAAGTAACGCTTGAACATATGGAGGTGGCGTCTAACAGAAACTAAACAACTACAGGAGTCAGCTAAACTGTGCAGTTCAGAAACTGTGATCTTTGCCTTGTTCTTTCCTTGTTGTTTTTATTCCCTGATTGTGCTTAATGAGATTTCTGAACTGTAATAATTAGCTGCCACTCTTGTGTTGAAAGCTGTGTGAGTTTCTTCATGGTGATGAATGACAAAAGATGTGTTTACAACGTGTGTGACCTAATATTTGATGAAAGGCAATAAACAATAAAGGTATTACAAATTTTCAGGGAAAATTCTATTATTAAAAAAGGTTTTTGAGTGAATAAAAAGCATGTTTGTCTTGAACGGTGCCAATATTTTTAATAGAGTTAGGATATTAGACATGTTCTCACTCCTAAATTTATTTATTTATTTATTTATTCATGTATAATACTGATAATAAAGTATTAGTTTGATATCTGAGTCTTAATTTAACAAAGCATGAGAAACATGATGGCAGCCTGCATTAAGACACACAGCATTATGTTCTGTGTTTATGTGCAAGATCCCTCAAGATCATATTCACTCCCAGCATAAAGTCCAGCCAGTGGATCCAGTCTGAAAATACTCTATAATCTAATGTGATCCCGTACGGCTCCTGTATTTTAGGCTATACAGGGACAGATATACAGACAGACATAAAGACAGGTAGAGAGAGAGACATACACACAAGAGATAGATACAGACAGGGAGAGAGGGACAGACGGACTTAGAGACAGAATGACACGCAGAAGGACAGAGAGAGAGAGAGAGAGAGAGAGAGAGAGAAACAGACCGACAGAAAAACAGTGAGACAGACAGACACAGAAAGAGCGGTGCAGAGTGACAGACAGACAAAGAGATATACAATGAAGAGAGACAGACAGATAGTGATAGATAAAAGGGGTGAGACAGACAGGCAAACAGAAAGACAGATGGAAAGGGACAGATAAACAGATAGAGAGAGAGTATCTATTTCATCCCTTGTTTGCCTGTTTGTTTGTTTGTTTGTTTATGACCTTTATGACTTTTCCTCCCTCAGTGCCTGGATTGTGTGAGTGCGCTCCATCATGGTCACGTAGCGCGTGTCAGTGTTTGTGTGTTTGTCACGCCTCAGTGTAGCTGTAAGTGAGAAGGCAGTAAATGGCCTGGGACAGCTCTCTCTGTATAAATGATACTGCTCGTGAACACCATGTCACTCCAGCCTGACGACTGGCACTAACAGGGTATCTCCATGGCAACCCTACAACTGCAAGTCAAATAAACATGAGCGACATCATAACCCGAGCCTGCTCGGATAGGGGTCAGGAGAGGCTAGGGTTACTGGCCAAGATCCTGTTACTGTAACTCTTTATGGGCTTTAAATGAAAATAAATCACTCTGTCAAATTTACTCGGTGAACTAATTATGGAGAAACACAGCTTCCTATACGTTAATTTTAATGACACAATTAAAAGAAGTATAACTTGTTTAATTCCCCCCTGTTGGCTGGGTTCAATAAGTCAAAGTAGCTCAATAATGCCATTGTTCTCTGTGCTGAATTGTTGGCGTTGATACCTTTACATTGAATAACAGTAAATTGACTGAGTCTCCTCTCGTGAGAAAGGTCTTTCTGCTGTATTAGGCACTAATGAATGCATGGCTCTATAAGCTCATCACCGAGACTAAGAGCTCTGCTGACTTTCTCTCTCTCTCTTTTTGGACCAGGAGGGAATTTTCTCTGCACAATGCTCTTTTGCCCAACATAATCATGCTGGCTTTCTCCATACACCCGTACACAATGAGGAAAAAAACAACAACATTGGATCCATTCTCTGCAATTTATTCTAGCTTTATTTTGGTTTAGGTTTTATTGTGGTCGTGTGTTTGTGTGCATGCTCGCACAAAGAAATCGCACAAAGACACATAGAAAAGTGCTTACTTTAAGCTTGCACAGGCACACACAGGCACACACACACACACACGATTGGATCGAGTGAGTCCAGTCCTGACTAAGGGCTGCTTCTTTATCAAACCCATTATTCCTGATATTACTTGAATCCATTCTGAATATGACAGGATGACATTTGGGTTAAATAATTATTTCAGAGTCATAAAACTACAGAAAGGAAGAAAGAAAGATAGACGCAGAATACTGTTCATTTTCATTCAGATTTCCATTTTTTCCATTCATTTTCCCGTTGAAAGGAGATGATGGTGCTGAGATTCGTATCTTATCTGAGTTAAAGGACAAACAGATACGCATGTGTAAAAGCACTGCGCTAGTAATTCTACATGTATAACTCATATAGCAATGGATTATTTTTTGAGCTACAACTAAAGATTATTTTGATAACTGATCATCCAGCCATCTATACCGCTTATTCATTAAGGGTCATGAGGAAGCTGGAGCCAATCCAAGCTGGCTTCAGACGAGACATGTCGCCAATCTATTACAGGGCTAACACAGAGATGACCAGCCATTCACTCACATGCACACCTATGGGAATGCAAACATACAAACTCCACTCAGAAGGGCCCCAATCGGCAGCAGGTTCGAACCCGGAACCTTCTTAATATGAGGCAACAATGCTGATGAGGCTATTGAACAACGCTAATAAATACCAAAAATATATACTTATGGAAATATGTCTATGCATCAATTTGATCAACTAATACTACTACAGAACTATTAAGTAGACTATATACAGTATACAAGGTATTATCAAGATTACAAATAATAAAAATAAAAAAGTTACAATAACCTGGTTACATAAGCGTGCACACCCTTTTATGATTGGGGCTGTAGCTGTGTTCAGAATGAACCAATCACATTCAATCTCATGTTCAAAAGTAATTATCATACACCTGTCATCAATGAAATTATTCTGATTAACCCCAAATAAAGACCAGCTGCTTCTGTAGGACTTTCTTGACATCGTCTTAGTTTCATCTGACCTCTGACTGCATGAGAGCGTACAAAGCCTGTATGGTGTCTGACTTGTTGAAAGACATCAATGAGGAGGGGGTATGAAATATTTTGCAAGATATTAAATGTTCCAAGGAACACTGTGAAGGCTGTCATGAACAAGTGGAGAAAATGGAGATCACCAAGAACAGGACTTTCCTCCAAAATGAACAAAAGGACAAGACAAAAGCGTACCAGGGAGGCTGCCAGGAGACCTACAGCAACATTAAAGGAGCTGCAGGAATCTGACAAGTACTGATTACTCTCTGCATGCGACAACAATCTCTGGTGTTCTTCACATGTCTGGGCTGTAGGGTAGGGTGGCAATACAGAAGCCCTTTCTCACGACCAAAAAACATCCACGTCCAACTAAATCACCCCAAAGCATGTGACAAAATGTGTTACGGTCTGATGAGAACAATTCCATAAGGTGTAAAAATTCCATAATTCCTAAATATATGTTTGGCACAAAAAAGTACATCACCAAAAGAACGCCATACCCGAGGTGAAGCATGGTGGCAGCAGTATCTTACTGTAGGGCTGCTTTTCTTCAGCCAGAACTGGGGCTTTTATCAAGGTGGAGGGAAGCATGAAAAGCTACAAACACCAGTGGTTTTTAGTGCAAAACCTGCAGGTGTCGGCTAGTAAGCTGAAGATGAAAATGAATTTCACCTTTAAGCACAACAATGACCCAAAGCACACATCCAAATCAACAAAGGAATGGCTTCACCAAAAGAAGGTCAATGTTTTTGAGTCCAACTAAAAATCTGTGGGGTGACTTCAGGCAGGCTGTGCACAGGAAATGCCCTCGCAATTGGACAGATCTGGAATGCTTTTGGAAGAGAGAGTAGGAGAATATTGCTAAATCAACATGTGCCATGCTGATAGACTCTTACCCGGAAAGACTGAGTGGTGTAATGAAATCAAAAGGTGCTGCAACAAAGTTTTAGCTCAGGCGTGTGCACACTTAGGAAACTAGGTTTTTGTATGTTTTTTTTTTATTTTTTATTATTATTTCTTTTTCTTTTTTTTCTCTAGAGTGTTTCTGCTTGTTTTGCATTTTTTATATACATTGCAATTTCACATTAAATGTGGGAAAAGATCTGACATGATTTATCTTAGTGTCGTATCTTTACTTCACAAAAGCCTGCCATTTTAACAGACTTTTACACCCACTGTAAATGAGACACTCAAATGAACCCAATGTGACAGTGTTACGTAATTATTTTCCTGGTTCTACACACTGTTTTTGCTACTATATGTCTAATCTGCAATCCCTGATTCGTTCAAATAATAGAAAAGTAACTATCCACTGCCTTTCTCATTCAGCGAAACGTGCCTCCATTGCTAGATTCATTTTGTTTGACACGCATGCGCATGAGGCGAATCATTTTCACTGTGTGGAATCGACTGCAAACCTTTTGGGTAGATTGTTGACTCGACGCCTGGAATCAATGAATCGACTCCTTTTTGGAATTGACTTTGATGTAAACGAAAGCGACTCAGAAGGCTGGCGACTTAATGACAGACAGGATATGTTAAAAAATATAGTCGGAATGTGATGAACTACTTACAACCTAACTGATTCATAAAGCGTCGTTACTCGCTGTTCAACGCTGCATAATGCACATGCTTCACGACATGAGTTGTGACTGTCTCGTAGGCTAACCTGAGTAGCATCAGATAATGTTTTCTGTAATGTGTTGCTATTTTCAGTTAAATTTGCTTTCATTCTAGGACATGCTACATAATACAGTCCAACTAACTGATAATAAAATTCATTGCCAACTATTTTTATTATTGAATTTTTTTGATTTCCAGTTAGTTTGTTTATGTGGTGGCGATGTTAAGTCCTTAACGACTTTAACTATTATTCAGCTTAAGCAAAATACTTATATTGAACTAAAGGCAGTGGATTAGCTTAGTCACAGTCCCTGATTTAAACACACTCTGCTTTAGCTGGAATGCAGATGCTAAAGCAATTCATTCTCTTTCTTTGAGCATCTCAGCAAAGTACGGTCAACACAATATAAATATGTAAGTAGTTTGAAGTCATTGATTTTGATTAAGGCCCCTCCTCTGTTAAATCTCAATATCAAACACGGGGATTATGCCCTCGGCTTGCTAATTGTTACAACACTGGCGTCTCAGTGGGAGCGGCATTACCATTTCTGCATAATGGAGACGTGTTTCTCCACTAATTGTATGTTTTCCACCACTTTCTGACAGCTTGTTAGAAGCAAGAGAGACAGACATTTTTCTTTCAAATGTTTAAACAATGGGGTAACAGACTAGTTTGCTGTAATGATGGATTGCTGGATTCGCTGTTAAATCATTTTTACCTGGAGGAGGGAAATGTATAAGATGCTCGAGTGAAACAAATATGTAGCATTTTCTCAAGAGTAAAATAAAATTTCTCTAAAGTCTAGAGAGATTATGGAAGGTGTCCAGATAATTCTTAGTATTGTGTTACAGTTACAGGACAACAGTAAGTGCAAATGGTTCCATTTCATGAATGAACTGAATGGATGCACGGCTTAAGCTCTGTAGATGTTTGCTAGAGCAGAAGAAACTAGAGAATCCTTTTATATGTTTTTTTTTACTATAACACTCTTGGTTATGTGACATATTAGAGTGGCTAATTGCACTCATTAGGTGTGTGATCTCATTTGTGTGTCACGCACTTGAAAGGTTTAATGCGTTTGAAGCTGTTCTCATTCACGCACACGGTGAGTTAGCGAGCCAGGTTTTCTACAGAATGTCATGCTCATAGACACTCACAAGTCTGATAACATTGCTTACGTTGGCGCTATTTTAGGGAGAACAGACATTAGAAAGGCAGAACATGCACTTTTCGTTTGTGAAATAGTGCTGTTTTGTGTCTTCATGGATAGTCCAGGTATGATTTGACACAATGACTGTAAAAAAAGATGGACTGTGTGGCTTCATGCCCTTCCGTGCTATAGAAATGCAGCCAAAGTTCCTCTGCCATGTTGTCAACTTTGGAGCCAGAGTTTGCAAAGAAGGGACGTTCTGCTGTGATCTGGAGCCAGAGTCTTCACAGAAGAGATGAGAGACGAAGTTTACTCATTTTGTATGCCTGCCTCCTTCTCCCAATCCCAAGATTCAGCATGTCACAGAATGTCTAGTTAGAAAAGTTCAAATTTGCAGGTATATGGCAGTAAATTCTGTAGTGAAGTTAGTTGACTGGCTAAGAACTAATTAGATCATACTGGGTATTTTATGCTTAAACATTAGACTTGCGAAGAACTTTGCACAGAGAGTCTGTTAGAACAACCAACAGCACAACAGGACTTGAGTGAAAAAACATTTAAATTTAACAGTTATATGAAAAGATAAAACAATGGTAGGTTAGGCTAAGATGCCTGACAAACTGTACTACAACTCAGATACTCCATTTAATAAACAGACTGGTAGTAATGCAGGTACTGCAGCCAAGGCTGTCGATCATGTCATTCCCAAGTGTAGCCATGCCTTCTTATGATATGGTATATATACGATATATAATATATATAGTCTATATATGATATAGAATAACTTTTAAAAAATTTATTTCTGGGGGAAATACAAAATGTGCTGATATCAGCATATGGAAAACTAACTGTTCAGATTAGACTCTGTAGATGGAAAGACAGTTTAGATGAGAAAAGTGACATGGAAAATAGGCTATTTAGTGGCATGGAGAAGGGCGGGGTTAAAAATTGTACTTCAGCCAGCCAGCAGGGGTGCTAGACCAATGCTAGTACCCCGCCTCTCACCTGAAGTCAGCTGGGATTGGCTCCAGCTTCCTTGTGACCCTTACGAATTAGCAGTATAGATAATAGATGGATGGATGGATTTTGAGTTGAGGTTTGACTTATAGCCATTTATATCAAATGAACAGTTAGATAGGCTAATTACCATACAAACTCAATAAATATAATAACATTGATATTAGTGATTTGTTATTTTCACCACTTTAAAACATAAACCTGTGTCAAAACCCATGCTTATGCTTTACAGACCCCTGCTTTATGTCACAATTACACACTAGATCAGTCATTCAGTGGAACTGAGAGGACGTCACCTCATCCCCAATGAACACCTTTGGGATGAACTGGAACACTGACTGCACCCCAGACCTCCTTATCCAACATCAGTGCCTGACCTCACTAATGCTCTTGTGGCTGAATGAACATCAATCCCCACAGCCACGCTAAGCTCCAAAACCTATGGGAAAGCCTTCCCAGAAGAGTGGAGCTTATTGTAACAGACAAGCATATATGATTATGTCTGGTGTCCACAAACTCTTGGCCATAGTGTGTATATATATATATATATATATATATATATAATTTTTTTTTTTGGTCTATACTTTTTAACAGGCCATTTTCTTCTATTTAATGACTTGCCATGCCTGCCAAGCTGGCTGGAGGAGAGGGGTTATGTCAGAACCCTGAGGAATACTTATTAACACAAGGTTAGGCTTTGTTCACAAGTCTGAGCCTTAATCACATTACAGCGGAGGTCCAATTAGAGGAAGAAGTGATGGTCTGCATTAATGAAACTTGCATCAACACACGCACACACACGCACATGCACACACACACACACGCACACGCACACGCACACACACACACACACTTTTCACCATCACGGTAATGTATGAAACAGCAACAGGTTATAAACCCTCATACAACCATAACAGCAGGAGTGTTTCCTCAGGTTCTTCACTCATCTACGGTGGTTTTGCTAATGCAGTTAAGGCAGATACTCAGCACATGGCACTTACTACTGCTAAAAACAGAAGAATTTGCTTCCCTGCTGAAGTTTTCACTTTAGAGAGCTTAAATGGTGTACCTAAAAGTGTAGCTAATAGCATTTTAATTTAGGAATGAATGTACGGAGTGCATTTCGCAGCCTTTTATATCAGATCTTGGGTGTTTTATGTTTTGTTGTGTTGTGTTGTGTGTTTCTGTTCAAAGTTAAACTATTATCTTGGTGCAAAGTGTATTAGTGGATACTCTGTGAAAAGAGAGAGAGAGAGAGAGAGAGAGAGACTCCCACTCTCAATCCCACCTCTCTGTTATTTTTTCTGTATTATTTCTATTATGATGGCCATGCTCTTGCTGCCATTTGTTTTGTTGTTTAGTGTGTTTACTATTGGTATTGGTAGTATTGTTATTAATTGAATATAATTGAGAGAGAGAGAGAGAGAGAGAGAGAGAGAGGGAGAGGGAGTAATTAGCAATTTTTTTTTTCACTCTGGGGATACTGGTGCTACAAAGCATCAGCTTCCTTCCTGTGTGTGTGTTTATTCTCATATTGATCCAACTCAGCAACTCAGAATGAAACAACCAGTTATTAAACATGAAAGTTTCTTTGTATTTGACTTTCAGAGTAGCAAATACATTAACAGAGTAAAAGCGAGATATCCAGCACATTATTAGTGTACATACAGCTGCCTCACAGTAAATCCTTATTAACAGAGAAAACAATAAAAAATTTTCAGAGTTTCCTTTTGGGTCTGAAATCCATGATATTGATCCGGCCTACACTTTTATTTTTCTTTTTTTTAAACTTTATTCATAGTCCCTAAGAAGAAAAGTCTATTATTATATATATTATTGTATAATATTCAGTACAAAAAAATTATAGCACCTTATTCAGAAACTTCTATGAATTATTCAATAACTACAATCAAGTAAAAGTGATGAAAGTAATACATGTGAATATGAACACACTAACAGGTCCTGGGAGTTTTTTGTGTGCATTTGTTTTTCTGTAGTCTTTAAATCTTCGCACCGGATTTCTGTTGCTTTGATGGGCGCCTGGGTGTTTTTCCTACGTTACAGTGTGAGCCTTATCTTATCTGGCTTTTCCCATGATTATGAGCAGTGCTCAAATAATGCACATCAAAAGTAAGTATCTATTTACCAAGTTAAAAAACAGCCTCTTGTGCCTAGGCCTTTGAATGTATGCCATTAAAATTCTTGAGATTAGACGATTCTCAGAGCGTCTTTGTGGGCGGCAGGAAGAAGAAAGCGTGAGGCAGATAAACAGCTTCACTGAAACGAGTGTGACACCAGCAGGGAGAGGATGTAACAGTCACAGCTGTGTCTCAGACACCTGGAAAATATGACTACCTGGAATATTTGAATTTTCTCCTAAATAAAATATCGACACCTCTCCGGGGTGTCAGTGAGAGTAAGTTAGGTGTGGTAGTGAAGGGTTAATGCTGAAAACGCGAACTCTCGGACAGTTGCGCGTGTGGGGCGGAGCTTGACGAAAACAGAGGTGTGTCTCATACTGATGTAAGGTGTAGAAGCTGAATCATATATTTCTGTTAAGTTATAAAAGTGTGTTTATACTCATGTTGGCACATTTATTATTTATATAGTTACACATTCAGATATTTACATTTTCATCTTTAAAGCAGTTGTGATAATGTGTTGAATCTGCCTCTGTGATTCTTTTACATTTACCTCAAGTTAAAAAAGCATGGTGGCGTCTGATTGGTTGGGAGAGTGCTGGGAGAGTAGAGTGCTGTTTAAGAAAATTGTCGGTTTCCATCCTGCTGTTTTTCTTTTCACTAAGAGCACTCCAACCACCACATCACGCTACACTGATTTTGAATTTAAGACAATTTTTCTTGTGTTATGTCGGCTCAAGGGATGAGCGGCGCGCTCCTGTGACACCAGTGCCAGTGACACAGCATCTTATTCAGAGACACTGCTTATATCCAGGACTAAATTTAACATGGAAATATATCAAGTGAGCTGTACGCCTAGCAGAAGAGTGCATGGTCAGCTTGTCCATCAAGCCATTGCCATGTTCTCTTTATAAAATTTGATTTGTTAATCAAATTAAAACACTGGCACTATGGTATTAAAATTAACATCTCAAAATTGTGAAATAATAATCATAAAATAACCTTAGCTTTAACTTTATATCAAGTACAATAACAGTAAATACAGTGTTTTCACCTGATACTGTACTTCTAATTCCTTGTGCAAAATAATAGGGTGTGCTGGATCAAGTGCTATTTTAGTGGAAGCCACACTGTTTAATGAAGATAAATCTGCAGTCAGTAATGGGATGGTTACACCTGGGGCTATTCATGCAGTAATGTATTGGTAGTATACTAGACTAGTTTGTTTTTAAATGATCTGTTGCATTTATCTTACATCGTTTTGTGTAGTTTTCTTGCTTCTTCAATCTACGTTTTCTATCCCACACGTTTTCCATGAATGTGTTTAAAGGTGTTATTCTTGAAGCTATTTAAAAACCCATCTCAGGACACCTCTATTAAAGAAATATCTGGCAACCTCAGATGCACCCTCCACGCAGGGATTTCTAATCATCTGAACAGGCCTTTGAGTAGCTGCGTAGCCCGACTCTCAATACTCACATCTATATAATGAAGGTACTTATGAACTTAAGTCTCTACAACTAAATGCAGCCCCAGGCTATTAGCTTTTATGCTAATAATGGTGGTGTAGATTTATTGTGTGACACAATGTACAACAGCATAAGTTATATTCTTAAAAAAATGAAATACTATATATTTAAATAATTCATTTGTTTTTAACAAAACACACAGTAGCCAGTTGACCTAATCTGCATGTCTTTGGACTGTGGGAGGAAACCGGAGTCCCCGGAGGAAACCCACGCATGCACGGGGAGAACAAACTCCGCACAGAAAGGCACCCTGGGTGACCCGGGGATCGAACCCAGGACCTTTTTGCTGTGAGGTGACAGTGCTAACCACCGTGCCGCCCATGGTAAGAATTTCCAACTGAAAAGGATTGATTCAAACCTTTCTAGCATGATGACCATTCTTAGCTGGGAAACACCGTGTCTGTATCAAAGTTATCAGTATTAATGGTGCTTTTGTATGGCTTTCTCTCTCTATTGTTTCAACGTGATCTGGAGATTAAAAGAACACAACCACATGAAGAGAGCAGGAACTTTCATTAAGGCTACCTGGGTACTTCATGTCCGATTAAAGTGGTGTTCATGCAAGACCGGAGGTAGATTCTTGGCTAAGTCTGTCTGAACAGAGAATACGCACACCTCTCCCTGCCGCCTTAATAATCCAGGCTAAAAGAATTTGTAATGGAAAGTCACATCCGCTGTTCATCTCTATGCGAACATCATGGGTAACAGCCGCTGGATGAATTCAGAGCAGGCAGACGCACAGTAAAGGGTATAGATGGACTCTTCAGGTAGCATCCCATTCTACAATATTTCTCATATCTGCTTTGACTTCGTTCTTTCCACACCATGTGATCATTGTGGCTGCCTGTATCAAGTTCGTTTCACCCATTTCTAGTTCTAAAGATCTAATCAGTTTGCTGTATATGTACTCAGTGGTGACATACGTTACTGTCATAAGTAGTCATTTTAAGTTTATTTAAATTTTAAAACGTAAGTTTAAAGCAACAAACTGAGAAATTGTACCTGGCACATATTTCACACTTCATAACTTTTAGTCAATCACATACTTGTGTTTTTAATTATTATCATTTACATTATGAATATATAAAATATGAATATAAAAAAGGAATTTGATTTCCAATTTGATTTACATCTTTTTTTTTTGTTAGGTCTGTAGTTCCGCTAAGACTAATTGATGTGATAAAAACACTTAAATATTTCGAACAGAAGTGAATTTTTTAATTGTGCGTTTATTCATATACATTTCTCATCTTTGAGTAAACATATATGTGAATTTCTACAGATTATTTGCATGTTTCTTTCATTCTTGGTGCAATCTAGGTCACTGCATTGACAAAGTGTAAGGTTATGAAAAACTGTTTTAGGGCTAAAAGGGGCAAATTTTAATGTACAGTATACTAACATATAAAAAAATTTTAACTTTAAAATTCTCTATGTAAACCCCAATCAGGTCTTTTCAGCTGAATTATTGTATAATTACAATATATTTTATTTCTATTGACGGGGCTTTCTACATTTATTGGCTGGTTTATTGTTCAGCCTCTCTTTTATAACAGAACACAAGGAACAATAGGATCTGAAGTCTTATAGCTCTATCACTTAATTTCCTCCTGTGGGACTGGTTTGGGGGGAAAGTCTCATTTTTTCTTTCCTGCCTTTCCACTGATGCTCAGACGGGTGTTAAGTCATTACCCGAGCATTAGAAGAATGAGTGTTCAGGGCCGAGCTCTGTGAGGTATCGATTGCTACAGCCAGGGCTGAGGACATGACGCTGCACTGTTATTGGTCTGTTTGAGAAAGCAGCGGTATCTTCTGGTTAGGCTTCTGCACGTTGAATTCATTTTGTCTGAGAAGTAGCGGGCGAGCAACACACTTTAAACCGGCTGCACTGTGTAATGGTTTGGTAATGCTGCAATCAGATCCGATTCCCAATAACTCATACAATTAGAGCCGCCTCTGTTGTCTGAGTTTCTGGAGTGGGTTTATCTCCCTGAAGATCAAAGCCATATTACACGCTTCCTCCGTCGGTGAAAATCCACTTCTAATTGTTTAGTCGCATTCACAAACAATTTGAGTTTTAATTAAATCTATATACAATATGTTCTGGTAGCTCATATTTAGCTGATTACAGGCTTTTCAATTGACACGACGACTTCGCCGCACGAGTGTGCGAGTGTGAGATCTGTAAAGTAGACAAGGATTCAAGAGAGGAGGCAAAAGCAAGGGTAAAAGAATCCACGATGAAAGGAACAAAAGACTGGAGACGTCAAATTGGGAAGTGGCTGAGGCAGGCATGGAAAAATAGTGGAGTAGAGAGAACAAAGGCAAGGAAAACAACTCACCTGATTTGTATAGGACATGGTCAATGCTTTAAATTAGTCTCCATTTCACTCATGAGTAACTGTGTTTAAACGATATAGATCGTCGTTAGTCATCTAGGCGGCACAGAGGTGATGGAGAACCGCAAGAAGAGTGTGTGTTCTTCCATTTTTACTGTGAAAGTTTGGTATTATTTTTGTTATTATTATTATTTTAGTTACAATATTTTAAGAACAAAGACATTATACTATGTCAAAATGGTACACACTAGAGCAACATGTGCCCCTTGCTTTTAAAATGCGTCTTGGGTGGTCAGCATGGACAGCGAGACACATCGCCGTTTACACGTGTGTCTATCATGTGTCTCCGAGGTGTCCAGCTGACCACTTGTGTTCAGATTTTGTTACTGTCTACGTCACTTCCACTAGAAGGTTAAAGGACACAGTTAAAAATGTCAAACCTGCGACATGCATTCTTTATTTTCTTGCACTCCAACCACATACAGTGCTCCTTTCCATTTTTTTTCCCTAGCATACCATGCTGTCGCCAAAACAACCACCACGTTCTGCATTTATGTAACATTTTCCTGTTACATCCTTGTCAGGGACACATCAGGACACATGAGCGTTTACACCTCACCTCAGCAAGTGGTTTGAACGAGTTTTCAAAGCGTCTTGGAGGTTGTTTACACTTGTAGTTAGCTCTGTTAAATACAATGCCAAGAGTAAACTGGGTCACTGGGACATTGAGGATCTCAGGGAGTGATGGATACATCTGCATGCCATTCAAATAGTGTAGTGTGTAGGGCCCAGGTGACAAGAAGAACTGTATGTAAGTTATACATGTAAATGTATAACTTTTGAAGGAGTGGAACTTGGTGGTGCTCTTGCCCCCACCCCCTGTGTCATATGGATGGCGAGTCCATATTGCTGAACGGAGTGCGCTGGAGTTACAGCTGTTATACCGCAGATGTGACCATCGACAGCCTTGAATGCTGCCACTGCTTGCAAACTACTCCTTCAACCAAATAGACAATCTCCTCCAAGTTTGTGTGGTTCTTTCTTCTGAGTAAATCTAATTTCTTGCAGAAAGCTTCAGTTTCAGTATGTCTTTATTTCTAAAACTACTAAAGAGTAACAGCTCTAAATCCTCATGTTCCATATCTTAACACACTTACTTTGCACTGATATGTACCATTCTGTCATAGCATTATGACATTATTTTTTAAAATGTTGTGATTTTTTTCTCATAAAATCAGATATGATGACTTTTTCTCAATATATTGCGAATTTTTTTTTAGATAGTGGCCGTAATAAAAAGACCATCGTATCTTTCACTGGTTTCCTCCCACCATCCAAAAACATGCAGTTAGGCTGATTGGCCATGCTAAATTATCCTTAGGTGTGAATGAGTGTGTGTAAAGGTGTGTGTGAAGGTGTGTGTGAAGGTGTGTGTCCAGTGTTCTACAGTTCAACCCTGACGGAAAATGGCCTGGGATCAAAGCTAGTACAACCATAAAAACACACACACACACACACACACACATTTTCATTTATGCATACTTTAAAAATAGAGCTTTTTTTTTTAAATAAAGGTGCCAGAAATGGTTCTTTAGCACAGTGACAAGGTTCTGTGGGTTTCTGTGCTTCAGCGCTTCATCAAACGGGTTCTATATGGAACCTAAAATAGAGGCGCTCTGTTGTAGCATTCTACATACATTAGATTCTTTCTTGACATACCTATTTGTGTGCTGGATGAAACCTCTTTCTATGAGTTTGAAAAAATATTGGTACTCTAACTGACCTTTCAGTTTATGGTGCTTTAATTCTTTTTTTGCCGCAAAAATGAATTGAACAATCATTTCATACCAAAGAACAGTTAAAGAATCACTCATAAAGATGGTTCCTGTTGCTTTGTTTCTGACACTTTTATGTTTTAAGAGTGTAGTCCAGGCCTCTTCACCTTGTCGTATATATATTTTATAGCATTTTAGTGTTTGTTAACGCTGAATTAATACTGTCAGCTTCTGGCTCCGTTCACTCTGTTTGCTCTTTAAGTTCATTACAGAATACCGTGTCATTAGTAAAGCCACTAATCTGTGAGTGTGATGTGGATCTGTTTCTATCTTAGTGTGTGTGTGTGTGTGAAGAGTGAGTGTAATCAGAGTTGGGAGCCATGTGCAGGTCATTAGCTTTAGTCGTGCTGAATGAGAGTGCATTTTTACCGAGCAGGTGAAATATGGATTTCTCTAACAGGGAAACCCTGAGAGCTAATGCAAGCTCTGATTGGAAGAGGAAATTAGCTGTGGTAATAAATTAGCCTGGTGCAGCATCAACTTACTCAGACACACACACACACACACACACACAGACACATATCTCTGAAAGGGAAATTATCCACAACTTTCCAATGTACTGAATATCGCAGGTTGACAGCTGCAGTCGGTTTTACACTTCCAAACTGGCTGTAACGCAAATGACAAAACCATCCTGTGATTCGCTTGGAGCATGAAAATGTTAGGCTTACGCAATTCGACATTAAAAAATAAGATTACTTTGTAAGCTCCTGACAAACCAATGAGAGAGCTGCCATTTATCCCATTGTCGTGCCTGGGTTATTGCTGATAATCAGCAGTTCCTTGTGTGTATCTGCTGACTGCGTCGATTCCGAGATTCAAGATTAATCCAGAGATTTTGAGATGTAGTGCCAGGCTAACTTAGATATTAGGAATGTGTCAGCAGGATATGACAGAAAAACAGCAGTCAGGCATGACATAAATGATTAAAATATAAGGAAATTGCTTGATCATAAATGACGGATGAATAATTAGGAAGCCATTCACTACCTTATGTTGAGGAAATGTGAGGTTTGGGGGCTTGATGGTTATTTTCTCTGAAGCGAGGGAAATTGGGAAGAGGTTGGCATGGTGCACAAAGGCTTGGAGCAGCTTCTGTCCTGAATGTGGGTCTAATAGATGGTGGAGATGCAAGTCAGCTCACAGCCAGCGAATTTTCCAGGCTGAGTGCACACTTTTCTTCTTCACCCGTAATACAGAACAAATGCGTGTTTTCTCTCACAGCTTTGTTTGTATTTTGTGCAACTTTTTGTGTTGGAAGATGTTGTCTGTTCTTTCCACCTCCTAATGTAGGGTCAAACTCACATCTGTGGAAATCGCCAGCTCTTTATTTTCAGAAATATTAAGCTCCTCTTGGTTAGAACACCTCCAGTGCGTGCTGATTTATTCATTGTGAAACGCAGGTGTTTGCGGTTCCTGAGCGCCGTACAGGTGGTAAGATACAGCATCACAGCTTAGGGCCGGGGCTTTTAAGGATCTACATGGGATTTTGAATTAACTATTTATTCTGTAGAATGTTGAAAATATTATGACAAAGAGTGACTGAGATGTCATTCCTAAAGCTCTTTAGTACACAAGGAGCAGGAGTTTCTAGAGGCTGTAGAATGGATCTTTTGCTCAAAGCTCTTTAAAGGTTCTTTGGAAAGTAACAGGAACTCTGTCTGACAGGGACATGTGATTATCATGGGTTCTACATAGAGCCTTTAATGATTTTCCAAGAGGGACAAACTGGAAAACCAAAGGAATGTCGATTTAGTCTGGATGTATTGTATGTATCTAATCCAAGTGCATTAGTTGTATATCAGAAGTGTAAAGATTTAAGATGTAAGCACATCTGCAGGCTTTTAGGCAAGTGTTGCTTCCTATAATCTTAGATAAAAGCTTCCATCTAAATGAATCCAAAGGTCTAGTAACCGGTTTAATAATCTTATATTTGGTTTATTGTATCCGTATAATAGGAAATACTAGATAGTCATTTGCTAAGATGTCATTTTTTTGCAGCTCATTAACCAGTGAGGAAGCTGGAGCCAGTCCTAGCTGACTTCGGGTGAGAGGCGGGGTACATCCCAGACAGGTCACCAGTCTATCACAGGGCTAACACAAAGACAACCATTCACAGATATGGGCAATTTAGAGTAGCCAGTTGACCTAATCTGCATGTCTTTGGACTGTGGGAGGAAACCAGAGTGCCTGGATGAAACCCACGCAGGCACGGGGAGAACACGCAAACTCCACACAGAAAGGTCCCAGTCGGCCAGCGGGTTCGAACCCAGAGCCTTCTTGCTGTGAGGCGACAGTGTTAACCACTGCACCACCGAGCCACCTTCTGGCAACGTAATGCTAAAATAAGTTGGTACATCACATCCTTGAAATTTATTAAAAAAAAAATCTTTATCAGATTGAAAGGTCAGTGAAGTGATCATTCAGACTCAGTGCCAGGACACACTAACGATGTCAGCCAGCATTCATTATAAGTCATTATAAGAACGCAATGATGTTTTAATGTTTAAAAAGTACATTTTAATTTTTAAATCTGTTTTGTCATTCAGCACCATCACTGGCTTTTCTGTTCAACTTTATTCTTACAGTCTTTTCTATCTCGGTCTTTTTTGTTGCCAGATTTCTTGCATTTATATTTGGCAGCTTTATACAGTTCCCTGTCATGGCTTCTAAAGAAATTGCGTTTATTGTGCTCGTTTTAGGGCTGTCAGCTGTACAATATTGTACATAATTACAGTTTTAAATGGGATGTGCATTTTCCAACAAGGTAATATACCAAGTGATGGAAAGACCGTCGAGGTCTGTTTGAAAATAGACAAGTTCTTAATGCTTAGACAGTTGTAGATAGTATTTTTTGTGGAAGGCCACATCATTGCTGTTCTACATTATTTCGAGGTTAACAGATTTCAGCTTTTGTTGGCAGACGGGATTGGGTGGGAATTATTAGTATGAATGCTCAAATTGTGATCAGGTTGCAGTACAAACAGTGTTTGTGAAAGCCATTGTAGCACTAATTCAAGACCTTATCATAGTTGGAGACTTGTGCTGACCAGTGCTTCAGGAATCATTTGGACCTTAACCAAGTAAAGCCCTTAAGTGGAGTGTGAGACCGTCCACGAAACACCTTTGATTGGATGACTGAAGAAAGGACTAGTAGTGCACAGGACAGGAGTAGTCATCTTGAAAAGTATATCAGATGCAGCCAGATCAAATATCATGCTTCAAGTATTACAGAGTGAAATATGCAAGACATCTTCTTCATCTAATCTCCCCATAATTTTCTTTGGCAAAAGCTGATGTTTTTATCTGTGTTGCAAATTAGCTAGCCCTTGTAGCAGTGTATCTCGAAACAAGATTTCAGCTTCCATTGGTATTTAACCATATTTAAACATTGGCAATATGTCTTGTAGATGAAGTCTTGTCATATCTGAGCAAACACATGATGAAGCCACACCATGTCACCAAAGCACAGTGCCGCAATGAGCAGAGGGCTTTCAGTACATTGTATTGATTCTGTTTTTAGAGGATATGGACATTAGTAGATTAAGTGATGCATAGTTGCGGTGTTTAGTTTAGGTTGGTCTCCAAAATGGACTCAAAAACAATACTTTCTTATAATGGAAGTTTATTTGTTTTTTTAATTTTTCTAGTGATGTGGAATACTGAGGGACAGAAAACATACAAGACATATACAGTTCATATACAAGTACATGTTTGTAACAAAGGGACTGGACTCTGGTGGTATTAAAGGAAAGAAAGAAATTTAACAAAACAATTTTCCATATTCTTAATTGTTATACACACTCACCTAGAAGCAAAAAAACCATGTTTATCTACACTGGTCTTCCTTCACTAACTTAAGTACATGGAATGGCACTTGCCTCTTCCTAAGGATGTCTATACAGTTACTGTCCCACATATTGATCGATGTATGAGCGTGATCGTGCTTACCTGTATGAGCCGCAGTAAACAGCAAATTGAAAATTGAAAATGTGACAAACACAAAGCAAAACAAGACATGAAACAATATAGCAAAAAGCCAAACCAATGGTGTGCAAGGATGTTATTCTGCAGGGTGTCTGAAAAGACAGGAACCAATGATACTAAAACTACATATGCTTAATTTGGTATTTACTATTTACAACATATGTTCAGAACATTGCAACAGTCAGGATGTTTTCTGTCATGCTTAGGACAGAGGAGTTCGCACTTTCTAGCTTCGAACAGTATGATGACAAGCTGCATTTCCCCCACCTTATTAATACAATAATTGTTGGTAAGTTGCTGTGATATATGTAGAATGAAAACTTTGGTACGTCCTGTTACAGAAAAATAACTTCGGGGCGGTAAGAGTAACTCCGCTTCATGTTATGCCACACCACCCCGTGTTTGATTATTTTCCCACAACAGCATGTCTCCAAGTCTTTTATTCCTTATTCAGAAAACTTTTTACCATATTTTTTGTTCTATATCTAAATTAAGAGTGTATTTCTGAGTCAATAGTTTTCTTCAACACTTCAACAGGCCAGGCATTATACAGAAAAGAGGCAGTGATTCATTGACTCTGAGGATCAGCCAAGGCAGAAGGGAAATCTTTCTACAGACTTGCGTATGTGAGGTGATTGAGATGCAAGACATCAGGATAATATTGAATCCAGATCAAACCAGTTATAACCAGGCTGGGCAAGCATAAATATCACTCTTTCACCTTACCAAGGCATAAAGTGACAGGTCTGTGGAGTCAAGCAGAAGCCAACCTGAGGATTTAATTTTTCCCAGGTGTAGCAAAAGTGTATAGAAGATTGCTGACCCATAAAACGTCTTGTATTTGTGTGTGTGGGTGAAGGTCTGTGCTCTACTTGAGCCACTATTAAATCAAATCTAAGCATTTTCACTTGAAGCAACAGTCGACTCTTGCATATAAGCAGCCAAGTGATATTAATCATAACAGCTAAATCAGTGAGACAGATGTGACCATGGGTTCTGTTTATGTTTATTCATAATGTGTATGGGAATAACAATGGGCTACTTTGTAATACCAAAGACTAGCATCTACATTTATCATATTACAGTTGCAATTGTCATGATTTGCTAAATAGAGCATAAATATTGCATGTTTTACTGTGATAGTGACAGCCGTCTGTCTGTGCTAATAAGAGGTTGTGTTACAGTAAATCATTATCCGTCACACTGACAGACAGCTTTGAAAAAAACTTCCCTCATAGTATTTTCTTTCTCATATGTCAGATGACAGTTTCTTGCAACAAATGTGTCGTTATATTTGGTAATGTATAATATCATTCCGGATGCCACTTGTTTAAACATTGTTTAGGTATTGAAATACATGAGTGACAGTGAATGTGAACCAGTATTTACTGGTTATCTTAATTCAAAATACAGCGTTAATAGATGGTCCACATTCACAGTAGCTAGCTACATTCTTCACACTTGACTAGCTAGCTAGTTTGTTTAAGTTTCATTTGCTAATGAACACAACACCAATAAACCAGTTGGCTAGTGTTGGCAACAATCTATGTTCGGAGCACTATGCTAACTGTCACTTTATAATATATTGAATGTGTATATAATTTATGCTCACTAATCTGGAGGAGGAACAGCTATGTAGGTGGGGTGTTTAGCAGTAACAGGTCCCACACACACTGCTAGCTTTTCTGACTTCATCCCACACACACTGCTAGCTTTTCTGACTTCATCCCACACACACTGCTAGCTTTTCTGACTTTGTCTAAAAACATTTAATCAGATAACAGATATCCAGTTTGTCCATTCAAAATGAGATTTATTTATTTACTCGCATGTTTCGGACATGACAGTGGTCTTTTGGTTAGTCAGATTCTTTGAAATGTTTTTTTAGATTTACAGAATGCCTTATTTGTATCCGTCTCTATGACAGATGGCCTTCAGATTTTCTCTCAGCGCTTTTAAAATTTGGTAAATTAAGAAATAACGCAACCCATGGTGCTAACAGGAGTAGCTAAATGTTTCAGTTATTTTAGTTATTTGATCCACCAAATGGACCAGGAGTCTGCAGTCGGTTGCTGTATCTTTGTTTTTGTATATGTGTGTATGTGTGTGTGAAGTTGTGTGTGTGTGTGTGTGTGTGTGTGTGTGTGTGTGTGTGCATGTGGCAAGACATTGAAAAACAGAAGAACAACCACAGAGCATGAAATGAACCTGTATTACCTTTAACCCTAAACCTCCAACTGCCTCTCAGTCTGTTTTTCTCTTACGCTCACATAATTTGTCTTGTTTACTCTCTCTTTCTCTAGCTGAATGCTTCTTTTCACTGACATGATTGCTCTCATTTTTGCCTTTGAACCTCTTGAAAGCTGAGGGCCTTTGAAAATCAATTGGGCAGAATTGTCTTCTGTGTGACTGTCTGTGAGCTTCCTTTTCTCACTGTAGTACACTTGTGTCATGCTCAAGTTCCTCAGAGGTTACTGATGGATATGCCCACTCCTCGTACATACTTGTCTTCACTTGGAAAATGCTTCATTATTAGCAGAAAACACTAAAATGTTTTTTTCCAGCATTAACATGAGGCGGTGTAATTTGAAAGGCTTTAGAAAAATATTTGTGCCATGCTAAACACATATTCAAATCACTAACAGTGAAGTATGTAGCATACAGTGGCCTCTATCAACACTATATTGCACCAGTATGTTCCACATCATATAAGCAGAGTTTTGGATAGGTCATTTCTCTACGCAGGCTTTTCAGGTTAGTTTTGAATTATCAGTGTGGCACTGTTGCAATGATATGATTTTAAATCGTTTTAATGATTAGCTCTTAATGATTCCTTCATATGCCTTATTGCTTGTCCATTAATCGTAAAAGGAAACAACGTCCAACCTAGACCTAAGATTGAAAAATTGGCAGATAGCCAGCCTGAGCTTGACTTTCACATGGTTTTTTTATGTACTTTCCATTATTATCCTGCATGCTCTTAACTCTTTGAGGGTATTGAGCTCTATTCAGATCAGGGGCATGTCAGTGATAAAAAAAAAAAAAAGAAAAAAGACCACAAGAGCATTGAGGTTCTGGAGGGTGTTTTTTATGAACCCATAAGTTTGCATCACTTGGTGATATCATCATGCTCCATTCACTACATGTTGTCCAAGAGGTAATAAAGACACTGGAGTAGATAAGACGTTTGCTCATATGCCATTTTTGGGCGAACCAAAATTCTAGGAAGAATTTGGAAAAAAAAAAAAAAAGCCCATCCTTCTATTGTATATCTATATGGCAAGAGAAGCTGGAGACAATCCCAGCTGACCAGATGAGAGGCGAGGTAGACCCTGGGCAGGTCACCAATCTGATGGGCACAGAGACTAACAGCGATTCACACCTTTGGGCAATTTATAGTAGCCAGTTGACCTAATCTGCATTTTTTTGCACTGTGGGAGGAAACCGAAGCACCCAGAGGAAACCCATGCAGGCACAGGGAGAACATGGAAACTCTGCACAGAAAGGCACCAGTCAGCTGGCAGGTTCGAACCCAAAGCCTTCTTGCTGTCCATCCATTTTTCATTTTGTGACTTGGAAGCATTTCCGGATTTATGATGGAGTGTCAGCAGCATCCAAACATTTTTTCTTGTACTGATGCAGGCAGACAACTGCATAGAAAATCATAAATATGTATCCAGTATCCAGACTAAAATAATCAGATGAGTGCTGAGTTTAGCAAAAAAAAAAAAACCCACTAGAAATTTCAGCCTGTAATTTTCTTAGAGGAGGATGAAGAAAAACATCACCATGGCCAATCAGGATGGAAATCTCAGAGGAGCACCTGTAAAAATAGGAAGTTAGCTGAATAACATTCCCTTTCAACATCTACCTTCCATTAAAAATATAAATAGATAAATGATAATAGGTGCTGTTGTTTTGTAAAGGACTTCGATGTAGGCATCTGTGTGCTTGTGGCATGCACTCTATTAAGTACGCTGCTCTGGCTGGCAGGTTGTTCCAGGTTTCTTGGAGCATCTGCTACTGTTTTTGTCTTGTGATTTTGTTTATACAAGAAATGTGGTATATTATAAAATGTGGCCCATTACTTAATAAAATATGGTCATTTATCTGAAACACACACACACACACACACACACATTATATATGTTACTTTTTTACTGACACACCAATGCAATATAAAATAAATATGTAAGACAAACCGTACATAAAAATGTGGGGTATCTAAGATTTTGCACAACACCATATTGTATAGATCAGTTTCATTTTCATTTCATTTAGTATCAGAGCATTTTGTTCAGAAGTGTGAAAACTGCTAGAAGTATCACCTCCAATCTTTTGATTGACAGCAGGAACACTGACTTACAGTATGTCCTCAGTAATATGTTTTAGATTTAAAACGCATCACTGTTGCTACCATTACACCTGGTGTACATACTACTCCAGAGTTTTCGAGCCCCTAAAATGCGCATGCCCAGTGTACGTGAATAGTCACGTGATATGCGTTTTCAGGCATGTTAGTATGGACAGACATTATTTCTTATATGGAGATACAACACTCATCTGGACAGAGACCGCTTTTGTTTGACAACACTCTTTTAAAACTACATTTTTATTTAATAGCAGTGTGGTTGCCATTATTTAAAATACCTGACCTTGACTATTAGCAATATACACAATATTTATAGAAAAAGACACCCTGAACCTACGAACTGTAAAACCTTTCAAACCTCTTTGTATACAGGTGGCAGTGTAAATGGATGGAACACGATGGTGACTAACATATCTTCTAATTATACATGTCCTAATGATTTTACATTTTGTAATCTTCTTGGTATTTTCAGATCACAGTTATATCAACGTGCTCTAACTCCTTATGTAGCATATTGGTCATTAAAAACATTATTTCACACTCCCAGAATATACAGGTCTGGAAAACAATATGAGACCACTGCAAAATTATCAGGTTCTCTGGTTTTACTATTTATAGGTTTGTGTTTGAGAAACATGAACATTTTTGTTTTATAACATAAACTACTAGCAACATTTCCCCCAAATTCCACAGAAAAATATGGTCACTTAGAGCATTTAATTGCAGGAAATAACAACTGGTCAAAATAACAAAAATGATGCAGTGTTTTCAGACCTTGAATAATGCAAAGAAATCAGTACAGTACTAACATCTGAACTTAAGAAGAGTTCAGAAATCAATATTTGGTGGAATAATGCTGACATTTACTCACAGCTTTCAGCCGTCTTGGCGTGATCTTCACCAATCTTTCACATTGCTCTTGGGTTTGTTTATGCCAATTCTGGTGCAAAATTTCAATTAGCTCAGCTTTGCTTGATGGTTTGTACCGATCCATCTTTCTCTTGATCACATTCCAGAGGCCTGGCTCTTCTTTGCTTCTCATTGATGAAGGGTTCTCATTGATTTTTTTTTATTACTAGCTTTGGATGACACCGTCCAGAGGAACCTGTTTCGAACCGTCCTTGCCGTGCACTTAACTCCAGCTGTCATTTGCCATTCTTTTTGTAGGTCACTTGATGTCAACCTACGGTTCTTGAGTGATATTCGAAGAGTTGACGATCATCCCGGTCAGTGGAGAGTCATTTTCACCCTCTGCCAGTCTGTAACTTGGTAACATAATGTCTGCTTGACCTTATTCTTATGAACTGCCATCTTTGAAATTTTGAGGATGGAAGCAACCTGATGCTCACTGTATCCCTCTGCCAGTAAAGCCAGAATTGAACCCTCCTTTTTCTCACTCAAAACTTTTCTTTTGAACTCTCTTGGTATGATGAATAGATATTTTTGTATTCCAATTAAACTTAAGGACCTAATAGCACTGTTTTTGCCATCCAAACTGGTCCTATTGGAAGATGATAGTGCAGCTCACAACAGTGGGTTTTATACATATCTTCGTTAAATAAGGTTTGGTTCATGTGATCACCTTCTCAGTACCTCATTTATTAAAATGAGTTGTGCTTGTGTTGGAATTCTACCCCAGACACTGGAATGAAATGGCTGCTATACAAAGAGATGCTTATGTAAGAAAACATTGAAGTGGTCTCTTAATTTCTTCAGGAGCCCTTCTTCAATGTCCCTTGTGCCACCAGGAAGGATACAATTTTTGATCATTACTATATTCAAGAATCCATATTGCCCCTTCCAGCATACCTATACAAACTAATGACTGCCAAGTCTCTTCTCTCTTTCTGCAATTAAAGGCTGGACCAGCAAAGTTATACAATAAGAACTGCATGTCTTTGATTTTACACAGCAGACAATACTGCTGCTCTTTGACACAAAGAAATTAAGCCATTTCACCAGACAAATAAGAAGAAGACTCTTGCATGAGTTAAAGTAAGGGCCTCTGTGAAAAGGCCCCTTATAGGCTATAATAGTAATATATATAATTTTTAAATATAAAAAACCTGTCAATGACCATGCTCTGTCAAGACAGATGTACTGGAAATTTCCAAGCATATAGAGAAGAGAACACCTTTTTGGGTGAAATATTTTAATTGTCTAATGAACTATACCAGTGCTCACCATGCCTGTTCCTGGAGATCTACCTCTTTGAAGACTTTAGCTCCAACTAACCTGCTCATCCAATCATTGCCTTAAGAAGTTCTTGATCAACTAAAAGAGGTGTGTTTTATTTTTCTTGGAGATAAAACCTGTAGGAAGGAAGATCTTCTGTAACAGGGTAAGTGACCCCTGATCAGGTGATCCCACCATATATAGAGGCATAAAGATATATCCTGTCTTCAGGGATCATGCAAACCCACAGAAGGCTTGCTTTCCAATGTGAAGGAAATATAGACGTCACACTGGACCACTCTTGCACTCGAACATGGGCCTACATGGAATTCTACAGCTTTTGAAATGTGTACCTCCGATGTCAATGCAAGAATCCCACAGCTCCTACATACCAAGCTGTCCCAGCCATCTGTTGTGGACCACTGACTTTCTGATAGACAGGAAACAGTATGTGAATAGGATGAAACCCGGGACTCAGTGTGTGAGCTCCATGGGGTTTTAAGTTCTGTCTTCTGTTCTGCCTGCTTTTGATGGCATCCATGACCTTCTATGTGGTTTTTTTTCTGAAGAAGAGGTATTAATTGGTTTTATACCTAAACGTGACAAGCGTGTATACAGACAGGAGGCAGAACACATGGTGTCCCAGTGGAGTTTCAGCGATCTGGAGCTAAACCCTCTAAAAGCTGTTGAGATGATTGCGAGCTCCAGTTAATTATTGGTCAGTCAATACAGATAACTAGCTTTTAAAATAGAACTATATACTGTAACAGCAGCAGGTATTTGAATCATATTGCTCTCATTCTCAGCTGTTTTTTTCCCTTTTGCATTCCTTTCTTCTAAAACAACTCTGCAGTGAATCTTCTTCATCAGTAGGTTGTAGCTGCTTGGGATATTCCTGGTAGATTCAGCAATACTCTTGCCAGAAATGATCTCCTGTCCTATGAGGGTATACTATAGCGTAGCAGACCTGAATATAATGCACAGTAATTCATAATACAACATAATGAATCATCTTAATGAAGCTCAGCTTTTTGGCTTGTTAAATATTTTTGGTTCCATTCATTTTTACACTCTTTTTCTGCTTCACACTATTTAACATAACATTTGATTGACAATTCCCAGCATTTTGTTTAGTATAGTGCTGTAGATTATCGCCTACAATTAAGCTCATGCACATATGTATATAATAAGTCAGATATGCGCTTGATTGTTCAATCAAATTAATGAAATTTGCAATATTTATTTAGCAGCAATGGAGAAACAAGACCAGATGTCTATAAATCATTAATGGTAATTGCAGTAGGCAGTTTTGAGTTCTTCATTGCTGGTCTCCCGTGTTGGTCTCCTGGGCTGTTCTCTTAGTGGAGGTGGCATCTGCTAGTGTGGCACTCTGTGGGATTAATCTGGAAAACTTTTTGGTTCAGGTACGGTCTGCGTCACGCAGGAGAGAAAACTGGCCATATGTTTGGCTCCTTAAACAGCCAGTGCATGCTGGTGGTTTCTGAATTCTGAATTCAGAATTCACATGCATTGGCCAGTTTATGCGCAAAGCAAAGTGTACAGTGGAGACATGAATAATTCACTTTGTTTGACAGAGCGAAAGAGGAAATGAGAAGCGCTTCAGAGTGGAATAAGAGAGAGTGGAAAAGAGAAAGAGGATGGGAGAGTCAGATAGAGAAAGAGAGAGAAAGATGTCTGAAATCTATTGGGACTTTTTTTGCAGCTGCCTAGTAGGGGTATAGCGTAAATATTTCACCCAACATCACTGAGACATCAAAGCTTGGCCTTACTAACCGCTTGCACATAGTTAATGTATTGCACATTTATTATACACCAGGCTCACTGCTGCTAGATCTGCATGCTTGGTTTTTTTTTTTTTTTGTCACATTTTGTCTGGCTACAGGCGTGTGTGTGTGTGTGTGTGTGTGTGTGTGTGTGTGCTGGCCAACTGCAACTGTATGATGTAATGGAGATGAAATATGAATCTGATACCGCTACAGGCTTTTTAGGATCATAAGAGCTTCCAGAGAGTATCGCCTCACATAAATCCTTCTTTTAGTGCCAGAGTAGACAGTTACTATGTACTGATGAAATTTTTTATGTAGATCTGGCAGAAACAAGAGATTATTATGTGTTATAATGCTTCATAGTAGAGGAGTAATGATACACAAAATTTAGATTCGAGATGGTCACAACTCAATACCTTATATTTTCGATTGCCTGAATATACGTCTTACATTTTAATTTTCAATTGAAAGAAACCGTCAGCACGAAAAAAGTACAATAACTTGTACATAATACAGTGTTTGTGTGCTCCATTCAGACTCTTAGCAGCATATAATGAAACAAAAGCGGTGCTTTAGAATGGAACAAAATGAAACATGTTACAACATACATAAACTATGACAGAACGTCGTAGTTTATGATGAGCAATCTACGCCATTATGCAGTCTATTGAATATATTTTCTCATATACAGAAGTATTAAATCAAGAGCGCTATGTTGAAGGATATGATACAATACACCATATTGTTACAGCCTTACTTCATAAATTATACTGCTTAGTGTGCTTGGGCTACCTTTTCTAGCCAAATTAGCCAGAGAGTACCCAAATTTACCCAAAGTTTTTTTTTTTTTTGGCAAAAACAAGGCTCTTATGTTCTATGGATTTATAACTGTATATGGACTAGCACCCTATAAATATAAGTAGGTACATTTTAAAATTATACATGCACCTTAAGTGATTTTATATTGATGTGAATGCGGTCTCTCTACCAGAAGTGAACAGATGGTTGAGGTGGGTCTCTATCAGCAGCTGTGGTGGGGTAGGTGCCATCAATCTACTTCACATCAGCCAACAACTCTCAGTCAGGTGCCTCAATAGTAAATACTTGGCCACCGGCTGTTCTCGATAAAAATAAAGCAGACTGGTTCATGACATTCAACAGGATCCCATTCATTCTTTTCATATTAAATGTGAGTAAGGTTGATGTTAGGATTGGGGATGGAGCGTGGGTTTTATATTTTCTTTTAATTTTTATATGTGCAGAATTAAACAAAATGAGAAATCTTTCATGAGATCATGTTGAGTTAGATAATGAACGGGCATGTCAGGGTGTACAAAAACTAAAAACACATATACATGTACATTCTGGTATTACACAGCCAGAAGAACCGCACAGCCGTCACTATTCTGCACTTAATTCACTGTCATAGCTTAGCCATGGGATATCCCTTTTTCTTCCAGAACAAAAGTGTACATTTTTCTTGTCACAAGGAAGGCATAAGCTATCATATATTCTAAATAGCTCCGCTGATACCCCAAGAGTAATTAAACTAAGAATCAGGTGCTAAGTGTACAAATAATTGCTTGCATTAGGTTCCATTTTTCATGTGGAATGAAACAAATCTTGCTAATTTAGCTCCAGCTTTCCTAGCTGTAGCGCTACCTTTCTCAAAACAGGTTCAAAATTTCCTCATGTCTTCCCTGTCTTGAATATATTTCAGAATCTTTTTATTACATTAATGATATTACTCAAAGTAAAAGTAGTTTTTTTTTATGCACAGTTTACTTATGCATGTGTAGTAATTTTATTGTATTCAAAATAGCTTTCCTCTTTATAGGAATTGATATGTATGAATGTTAGTACTATATATATATATATACACTACTGGTTAAAAGTTTGGACACACCTTCTAATTCAATGTTTTTCTTTATTTGTATGACTTTAAAAGAGACTGGATAATGATGGACTGTTTCTCTTTACTTAGTTGAGCGGTTGTTGACATAAAAGGTTATTAG
>JAQQZR010000037.1:5071102-5085064 GCA_030068235.1 Notoglanidium macrostoma | reverse complement strand
CTGGCGACCTGCCCAGGGTGTACCCCGCCTCTCGCCCGAAGATGCTGGGATTGGATCCAGCTTCCCCGCGACCCAGACGGATAAAGCGCTATAGATAATGGATGGATGGATGTATGGTATTTATGATATTTGGGGTATACCTATGAGCATTTTGTAGTGTTAGGTTTAAGATTTACAATTTCTGCCCTGAACATCAGGACAATACCAGTCTGTGAAAGTTAAAAAGTACTGATCTCATATCCAAAACACAAACCTGCCTTCTTCAGACCTCAGACAGTCAAGCATACAGTACTTTAGCATAAAGCATAAAAACTTTTTTTTTTTTAAACATTTTACTTTTTCCAAATTGATGACAGCTCTTTGGATCCAGCATCTGTTTCTCATGCTCCCATGAATTTGTGGAGTGGTTTGTAGCTTTTACTTCAGTAGTGACTCTTCCAGTTGAGACTCTTCCAGATTACATTTAGCTGTACTCTTTCTCAGTAACCATTGCTGTGTTCAGAACATCCACTCGCCCTCTCTATAGTCCACTATATAAAGAATCAGCAATTTTGTAATGCTGTTCGGATTTTTAACAGTAAATTTCATTCACTATATAGTGCATCATTGTTGCAAGGCATGCAAAAATGTAATGTACAGAAGCTGTACCCTAAATCGGTTATCAGTCTTAGACCATCATGCATTGCATGCAAATCCAAAATTAGCAATGCAGATGTTCATGTTCTGGAGTTTGTTTATGCGACAGAGATAATAATTACAAATATCCGGTGTATAATTACGTAACAGCATAACATCCCCCTAGTGTCCGAAACGTATTAACAGCTCTACGCCCTTATCCCATAGTGAGTATTCTATGTAGTAAACACTATATAGTGAATGAGTGAGCGAGTGGACAAGTGGACTTTCCGAACACAGCACATGAGCAATGCGTTAGCCCATTTTGCATCAACCCATGAGGAATATTTCATAAGCCCAGCCATTGTACACCGCTGTGTCTGTGTTTCGATATACTGCTTTTAATTCTCAATTGTATCAGCTGTTAAACAGTGAAAGAGATTAGTTATGATAAAAAAAAAACCCTGGAACTAAAAGGATGAAGAGGAGATGAGATAACTTGTTAAGGTTTTTCTGCTCAGAATCTTTCGCCATGAACAAAGCGGTTGCCTCGAACATTGAACTCTGCGGGACGCAGCAGAGAGCAGAAATGCAACAGGGTTTGTGAGATACTGGGATTTCAGTGCTGAGCTCAAGTTGGTAATATTCACAGATGACTTTTTATCCTGATTTTCTGCTGATTATTTCAAGGATAATGACATTCATGATATTAATTATAATATGCAAAATATGTTACTTTATCAAATGTTTACTTAGCAAATGAAAATATCATGAATAAAGGAAACACAATCTCATATTTCTCATTATAAGATTATTATATAATAAATACAAGAGCATGAAGCCTATTCCTAGACATATTTACTCATGTCAAGCTTAAAATTGCCTCGTTCTGTTGGCAGATATCTTAACTTACTTAAAACAAATAAATGCATGAAATAAGTGAAATGATTCACCAATAGAATAAAATGCTTCTAGGATATCTACAAAAAGGCTTAACAATCTTATATTTGTATAAAAACAATCTAACATGGAGAAATATTAGTTGGATTTGGTTACAGGTTAGGTTGGGTACCAGTTACAAGTGAGGGGAAGTAAGTGTTCAGATGCTACTGTTTTTTTTTTTTCTTTCTTATTCAATATATTTCCACTGAGTGAAATGAACACCTTCAAATTGCAACATGAATCAGAGAAACAGCAGGAATTTTTTTCTCTTTTTTTCTAGCGGAATCTGGACACCCATTAAATGCTAAACGTGCACTTGCATTGGAAAATGGAGATCATGTAGAAAAAAAGGTATGCTTTTATGACACAATGCAAAAAAAAAAAAAAAAGGTTTCAATTGACTCTCCATCAGACTTATAAACATGGACACAAAAGCATAACCAAAGATGTGTCTAATAAACAAAATGGACATATTGACAGATAGTCTATCTCTATAAACTATAGCCTATATTCTAGATATGAATACAAACTAAATCTGATATCATTATAAAAGACATTACCATTGGGGAGGGAGATTTCATACAACAAATAGATGAAGGAGCTTCCTAAAGTTCTCAGGGACAACATTATTAAACAACACTCGAGTAGGAAAAGCTACCGAACCATAGACGTTAAACATCCCTGTCAGTTCAATCATATGCAGCTGGAACTGCATGGAACTGGAACTAATTGTTTCCAGACAGGTGCACCGAACAAGATTTCACAACACGCTCTCAGACTAATGATAAACAGAGTAAGAAAGAAGTGAGCAGTCACTGGTAGAGAGTTGCAGGATCACCTGAAAGCAGCAGGAACAACAGTTACACAGAGAACAATAAGCAGTGAACTGTATTGCATCATCACTGTTTGGACACCCAACCCCCCCCCCCCACACACACACACAGCTGAGATGCACATTTTAAATTTGCAGATAGACAAATCAAAACTCCTTTCGAGCAAAAGACAAAAGAAAAATCGAACTCTTTGGCAGTAATTCTGCTTGTCACAGTGAAGCACGGAGGTGGGAGCATCATGATAGGGTGCAAAAGGTACTGCGGCATTACACATCACTGAAGGAACCATGAATGGGCTATGTATACCGACACTTAATAGTGGAGAATTTATCTCGTCAAATACATACTTTTTTGTTTATACTTAGAAGTACAAAGTCAAAAGACATGATGTGTGTGGATTTAAAGTGGATATATTGTGTGGACTGGAAGTATATTAAATAACAAAACAGAACCTTTTGAACGCTTATTTCTCTGTGTACATTCACATCGCTGTATGTTCAATTAGAGTATATTTACTTTTTTAATATTATTATTATTAATAACAGCTAAAATTATGTAGAAATATTCAGCTTTAGTAAACTATAATGGGTGAACATTAACAGTAATAAGAAAAAAACTACAGCTCTAATGTCCCTATAGGACTAATCACAATAATATAAAATAAAGTGATCATGCTTATTATTTGTTTGCAAATCTTTTGCAGAAAATGTCTCCCTGTAGAACTGTGCATCATCCGAGGCTGGGCCTCTTCCCAGGTGATGCTTCCAGGGCCATAATGCAGCCATTTATGGGTTTTGTTTATCATTTTGCAGGCTTATTGCCTCCAGGTCTGTCTGTAGTAAGTGAAATGCATGTTCAGGAGGCTTCAGGTCTGGTCATAGACTTAGGGAGTTGAAGAAAACTCTGTAGTTGTTTTAGCAGCACGTTTTTTGAGTCAAGTGCTGGTCATTGAGTTTTTAGTCAGCTCGGAGCAGTTAAGATGCTTCTGCACAAGTCAGAAATGGCTCCTCTGCCATCAGTAGACAATCATTACGACGATTCAGACACTTTTACCTGCAGCTCAACATGTCCATGCCACCATTACTCACATTTTTCCCAGACTTTCTCCTTTCCATCACTCTGGAACGTTGTAATCTTCATCTCATCTTCCCAGAAGACATCGTCCAATAGGTCTCCAGCCATTAACGTACTGTTAGCCAATAACCAGGCCTTTTGTTTTCGTGGCTTACTCTCACTTTGCACTCTTTCCTATCATTACACCTCTTATGTTGTGTTACTTGGCTCTGATTGATTTATTTTGAATTTCAGCTTCATGATGGCTTGTTTTACGGACTTTGCCACTGTTGTCTCTTCAGACCAAAGAAGTGGCAGACACCAAATGCAAATGCCACATCTTGAATCAATTCTAGACCTTTTACCAGCTCTCTTGGGTATCATCTAAAGAGGTAATGATGCAAGGCGGACCAGGAAATAACCGAGCAACCTTTTGGTACTCATAAAAAAGGGGACTGTGAATGAAAAGGGCTACGCAAGTCCTACACAGTTTACACAATATGGACATTTATATTATAGCTGTTGTTCTAGACTTTAACTTAAGAGCCAATGTTTTATTTCAGAGTATAAAGCCAAAACAACAAGTGCTGCATCCATGTTCAGTGTTTTATAGGCCTGAATCAACACTGCTAAGAAAAAAAATGTTGTTTTTTACTGTCTTTCTGGGTATTCAGGTATGACTCTCACAGCACAAAGAAAGGCCAGAAAAGTTCCGTAGAGAAGTAATTTGTTAGAGAAAAGTAATTTGTTACAGTCAGTGATGAGTGGTGCTCATTAGAAATTAGAAATGAATGCCTGTAATGCAGACATATGATCATAAACTTGAAATTAATTAAATGCATGAGCCAAAATTAGTATTGCAGTTCATCCATCTACTTTCTTGTAATTTTTCTTTCTAGTAGTATCATTTAGCAAACAGACTCACACATACTGTATCATTGATGTTAAAAATAAATTGGGGCTTTAAACAAGTTCAGATCTTCAATATTCCATAAAGTATTGTGGTAAGTCAGGCCAGGTTGTGTAGTTATAGTGAGGCAAAGCAAAACTGATAAATGAGTTCTAAATATCTTCAGTTGTCTAAAACAATTCTAGTCATCTTGAAGTACATCCACCCATGTATCCATTATCTGTACCAGTTATCCATTAAGGATCGCGATGAAGATGGAGCCAATCCCAGCTGACTTCGGGCAAGAGGCGGGGTACACCCTGGGCAGGTTGCCCAATCTATTGCAGGGCTTACACAGAGATGAACAGCAAATAATATTCACATTCACACCTATAGGCAATCAGAGTAGCCATTTAACCTAGTCTGCATGTCTCTGGAGTCTGGAGTAACCAGAGTAAACCAGAGTAACCGAAAGAAACCCACACGGGCATGGGTAGAACATGGGTGGCTGGCAGGTTGAAACCCAGAACCATCTTCCTGTAGTGCTAACTACTGTACCACCATGCCACCGCACCTAAAAGCCAGCTTGACAATCCAGCTTCCTAATGATTTTCATGTCTTAGTGAGTCAAGTTACTTATACATGCTATTTATGAAATAATTCAGTGACTTTATTTTTTTTTACCAAAAAAAGCCGTTTTATATTTTCTTTTTAAACTTTATTTGGATCAGTCATGCCTTCCCAGTTGCCATAACTTTGCAGAGTGAAATCAGAGCTCAATAAACAGAATACACCTCGCAATGGCAGGTCAGAGGTTAACAGGAACTCCTACAGTAATTGCTATATTAATGCAAACATGTACATTCTGTATACAGCCTACACTAAAGATGGGGAAAAAGCTATTTATATTCCAGAATTTTATTCATGCTAGTCAGATATGATAAATATAGATATTGCCCAGCATGGCAGGGACAAAAATACAACAAACCAACTTGGAAGGCAAAAAGCCAAAGCAATTCCCCTGTTTGCGGAACTCCAGACTTTGCTGACGTAACACAACAGTCGGGCATATTCCACTGCAAAACCATTTGGAGTGAAAATAAATCAGAAGCATGTGGATGTGCCAAGCTGTCTGAGTTTATTTCTGAGTTTATTCCAAATTGTTTGTCGGGACTTCATTTCTATAAGGCATACTTGGATTTGGAAGTTTCAGATGTCCACACTTAAGGCTCCCAAGTGGCGTGAAAGAAAAGTTTTCGCCTTGTCATCAGGAGATTGAAAGTGGCCGAGCTCTCTGAGAGGGACGATGGCATACTCTTCCTCCCCTGCCAATCACAGTGACACTAGACAATTGTGGGTGTCTGTGAGCTCATGTCGTGTGTGGAAGAAGGAGTATAGTGCTTTCTCTCTGAGTGTGTTACGTTGCCCTGTGATGTAGCATGAGCAGCAGGTGGGTTGACGTGAGTCTCTGAGGAAGCAACTTCCCCCTCCCTGGTTGGTAGCTGTCATATGAAAGGGGAGAGTTGACTGGTGGATGTGAATTGGCAGGTGAACTGGAGGAGAAAATGGGGGGAAAACCCCCCTTGGATTAACCCCCCTTGATTTCTTCATTTATCTATGAACTGAAAACACTCTCCAGATGAATGTAGAAGCTTCTTTAGGATTATATTACAATTTCATGATGTATTATAATTTCATGCAGCTTGACTTGCTATAAAATCAGTATGCACAACATTTAACTGTTAAATGCATACCTCAGAACATTACTGACCCATGACCTTGTTTTACCAAGTACCTCATCCATGTTTTCATTAGCCCCCTTGCTCATTAGTATTCTTTGACCTTTCTACTTTGACCAAAAAAGTAAAACTAATCTGAAAATACAAAAAATTCTGTTTCAATTTCTGTCCAAGGTAATTGAATAAATTTAGCTCTAAAGGCATCCTGTCCACTTCCTGCCTTTACTCTTCTTTCAAATCTTTTTCCTTTTTTATTTTTATTTTCTTCTACTCCCCCTTTCTCTTTTCCTTCTTATGGGTTTTGTGATTTGGAAGGCATCTTGCCCCCTCTTCTGGCATGCCTGTTTGCCTGGCATGATGATGCCATCCATCACGATGACTGTATGATGGCAGCGGTGTGGTTTGTGGAGGCAGCTCACGTTCCCCTGATGCTATTTTTAGCTCATTCAACACCAACTAGTCCGAGTGTGTGCCTGAGAGAGAGAGAGTGTGTGTGTGTGTGTGTGTGTGTGTGCGTGCACTGCTGGCCCATTCAGGCTGCTCTCGAGCTCCAACTCTATCTCACTCTCAGTCATTCCTTTCCTTCTCTATGTCACTGTCTCTCTCTCTTTATTTGCCTTGCTCACTTTCCCAGAGCCATGTTTGCCCTGCGTGTACAGTTCATGACTTTCAAACCTTTTACTGGGACAAAGAGAACTTTGGACTCTGACTCTGAACTGCTCTATGCATGCCGTGTCAGACAATGGAGCTAACACATCTATCTACCACTAGTGGGAATTGTTAGTGTGTATCAACGCTAACCACTGCATTGTAGGCCTCAGACTAACTGCAGTATATTTAGGGCTTTCCCTGTACTCCTCCCTACGGCTATAATAGCCCACGTCACAATAAGCTGTACTGATCCCTGCATGAATTATCTGTTCGTATTCACATAGGTTAACAGCAACTTCCAGAAGAAGCCGAACCCACACACTCGTATCATAGCAGGAGGTTATTGAGAAAGGTCGATTTTTTTTTTCACCACCACGCTAATTATGGATTCTGCAGGGGTGAAATGGTGGAGTAATTGTATCCTGTTTATTCACGGCTCATGTAATAAGTCAGATGAATAGTTCAATCAGAATAGCATTTAGATTTCTCAAGCACTGTCGACCAGACGTGGACATTATTACATGACTCACCACCAAGCATCCAAATTAATCGCCAATTAGCATGACTAAACCATGACACAGCTGCTTGAATCCTTGTTTAGTTGCCATTTCTCATGAAAGTTATGGTTAAAGTGTGAGTTATAAGAAAAAGCCATCCTAAATCATTAGCATTTCCCTGAATGATTCATCTTCAATGGCGTTTATTTTGTCAGGAAATTATGAGTTGACTTTTCATCAACATATTGGTCTAGTTTACCCAAAATACTATTCTACCTACCAATAATAGTTCAAGTGGGAATAAGTCTTCACGTCATGTCTACCTGAAGAGTGCGATGCAGCAGTGCTTTAGTGCTATAGAGTGTCCTGTTCTCTTAGATCCTCATATTTAAACTCTGCTCAAACATACCAGCTTCCAAAAGCTTCAGCTTTCATGCTAATACCACAGCCAGCACAGATTTCCCACACATAGACTTTACTCAACTGGGCTGCCCAGGTATATTAACAACCACCAAAGTATATTCGGCGACTCGTTTTAGCTAAAAAAAAAAAAAAAGTATGAAGAACGAAAATGTTCTTCAAGTGATAGAGTGATAAATGATAATTAACATAATGTACTGCAATGATAAAAGGAACTGTGTTGTGCTGGAATGATTGGCTAAATCGCAGGCCACGTGAACTGAGAGCTTTCAGACTGTAGACAGTTTTAATAAGAATGCACATATGTGTTGCATATGAGTGCACATCATATGCATATACGTGTTAATGTTACCATGACAACATGGATCACTTGGACCAGTCAGCGCATTCATCTTTGAAATAGCGCCTTTTTTCTAAAGCCTGTTTAATTGATTATTAATAGGACATTAACGGTCTGCGTACATTTGGTCATTCTATTTTTGTGTAAGTAACAGAAATTGATCTGCCATTTTTTCTGTACAAATGCAAAATTGAAAAGCAAATTTTTCCTTCTTTGTAATTAAAAAAAATGAACTCATAAACGAAGTAAAAGAAAAGAGTCTATATTTCTTAAATCTGTGGTTGTCGCTGGTAGATAACGCACGCGTGATTGACTGGGCAGCGTAAGCAGAGCAACTTCCAATTCCCACGAGTGAAGCAGATTCCAATGCGATATCTAGCCAAGCCGGGGCTGTGCCTCAGACTTTGAGTCAACGTTTGTTAATATTAATAAAACATGTCTAAGGAAAAACATCTTCTTCCACTGGATATGTGCATATGGATTGAATGACACTACTAAAAACTAAATTGTTTCGATGTTTTTGTTTGCGTTTTATGAACAAATGCTATTACTAGTCTCTTGAGAAGGATTTTTGCAGACAACAAACATGTCCTGCCTCATCATCTACATATTCAGGTTAAAGGAAAATATGTTCATTCCACTTAATTCATCTTCAATATCAGTCAGCTTAAAGAACTTCAGTACTTGAACATGCAGTACTTCATGATTTTAGATCCAACACACTGTATAAATTCATTGCTTATAATATTCAAATATTAAATATAATGAATCTGTATGTTCATAAACTCATCTATGAGGTTTAGTCCCATCTGTTTTTATACAGTGGCGGCGGTATTAGAAAATTGTTACTGCAGTCTTTTCCTTTTTCATAGTTTCCTCATGTACTTCATTTAGCTGTACTTCAGCCCGTGGTGTGTGAGTGACACTAACACTGAAGGACACTGATGGCCCCTCTCAGCTTGTCAGTTAGACGGAAAGAAGATTTAATTGCAGCTGAAAAGTAGAAAGCGTGTCAGATGCGTCCATCATCCCTGCCCCATCTCTAACAGGGGCTTTCATGGACAACTTGACTGTCATTAAGCACTTATATTCATTCATCAAGTCCTGATTTATCATGGTTATTTTTTTCCTCATAGCTATATTGACAATAGCAATATTAATATCCAGGGTTTTGTTTCCCTGCATTTTCTCCCCAGTTCGATCCCCTGCTAATTCCCACCCACCAATCAGCTCTCCTCTTCCGTACGACAGCTGCCCACTCAGAGGAGAGCCCTATCTGTCCTCTTTCACATACACGAGCTCACGGATGCCCATGATTGGCTAGTGTCAATGTGATTTACTGTGAGTTCCCTTGGCTGCGGTGTTTTTAAATCAAATTCCTATTCACTGATTATAATGGACAGCTTATAGTACACTCACACTGCAGTGAAGCAAAATGCTTTTGCCAACATTTAGCCACTTTATGAATATGTCAGTAAAATAGAATGAGTCAGACTAGAGTTTCTCATGATTTTAGAAATATTTATATAAATTCATGTGTCTAAAAATGAATTAAATTACAGCCATTGTACTCATGCTAATTTGACACATGTTCCTGTCAGGAAAAAGTACACTTTAGCGAAGTGTTGTTCATAATTTTATCCATATAAAATTCAGTCGTTCAGATTATGCAGTGTTTCCTATTAAGAAAGTGATCTAACAAGGTCTTTTTTCTTTTATTCTTCCCCACTGGTGCAAATGGCACACAACTATTTATAGTACATCTGAGTTCTGAATACAAATTTCAGAATTAACTCCTCACTCTTCACATCTGTGACTGAACAGTACAGTTTCCACTGTAGTCAGATTCGTCCTGACTGTGCATGGATATCACAAAATCTCTGTCATCCCAAACTTTGGTCATCACTAGACCTAAGGTGAATAGTTTTGAATTCATGCTGTCCACTCAGTTGTCAGTTTATTAACTACACCTACTTTGTGGTAACATTAACTTCCTTTTTTTTTTTTTTTTTTTTTTGGTTTTCAGCTACATTTACCATATACTATAGGATCACTCTTTAGGTATAAATACCTCAGTGTCAGAAACCAAAAAGCAACAAAATGGCATCCAGCTGTCATATGCTAACGTTGATAAAAGTTGAGAGGATGATTAACACATGATAAAACTTAACTTTGGCATGATAAAAAGTCCCTAACTGTACAGTATTATGGTGGATCAACAAAGCAATTCTGTCTAATTGATTGGACAATGTATAAAAAAACAAAAAACCAGTGGTGCTATGCTTATGTACCCCAACATGTACCAGGACAACACATACTACCATTAAAGGAGAATCATCCACCACTCAAATAATACCTGCTCAGCTCCTGCTGGAGTGTCATTTCTACTGATAAATGAGAAAACAAATATGCATAGCAACTGACAAAAAGTGACCTATCTGGTAAGTATATCTGACCTAATAAACAGGCAAGCAAGTGTATAGTTATATATTTATAACATTTACCTTCATTGACCTCCGTTGTAAGTGATTTTCATGTCAATGTGTTTCACATTCGGTTCTATATACAGCAAAGTACTGTAAATTATTCTTTGTGGCGTTAATACATATAAGATACAGATTAGGTTGAAAAAAGCCTGGAGTATTTCTTTTAGAGAGCGTATTCATTAGGCACCTCTACCTATAAAAATTTCCCCCAATAATCTATCTAATAGATGATTATATGACTGCTTTTAAAGCTGAATAATGAATCATTCCCCCCTTCTTGTCAGGCTCTAATGCCTACAGCTCCCTATTATTCAGGGAAAGAAATATCTCCCCCACAGCTTTGAAGCAGCATCACACTTTTGTGAATATAAGCATAAGGAGAATAGGTTTTAGGAAAGTAGAACATTTCCTAGACTTCCTGCAGGTCTCAGAGAAAAGCTATATTATACACAGATGCTAACTATCAGTGTCATTTATGTGTTACGAAGCATTCAATAACATAATGAATATTGTTTTATGGAATATTATCTTGAGTGAAATGGATCTTTGTTCTCCTTGTGGTCGTGTAACGGAAATGAAGGGCTGTGTTTGCCTGAAGCGCTCTCTGACCAGGGCTGGGAACATTTGAACTCTGGGTAATGCGGTTCAGTCTGTAGGTCAGTAGCAGCTAGTGGCGATTAAAGCAGAGACGTCAAGCTCTGTGTTTCAATTATAAGAGTGCATACATACAAACCATATATGCTGCAGGTGGATATATGGGTGGATGGGTGGCTGGCTCGTTGGATGGATGAATGACTGGATGTATCTATGGATGCATGGATGGATGGAAGGATGGATGGACAAGAAGATAGCTAGATATATAGATAAAGCTGAGGTCAGTGGTTACCATACACTTATAAGGGATATGTATTGTAAGTCAGAGAAGTCAATTTCTGTGCAAATACAGGTACCAAGGCCAGCTACAAGAACAGAACAAACTAAGGGTATATGGAATAGTGGTCTTTTTGCCAAGATCAGAAAGGAAACTGTCAACTTCTCAAATGAATGGATGACTGAGTTATTTGGTGACAGTTATCAGAAGTATATTTGGAGGAGAAAAGGTGAGGCATTTACTGTACATGTACCAAATATTAATGCTCAACTATATAGGATTCAACCATCTGAATGCCCCTCCTTTACCCCTCCCTTTCAAAGCATATATTAGAACATACAGTGGCTATCAGTACTTCCAAGTACTTACATTAACACTCCCTTGCTTCTTCCGAAGGATCATATTATATTATCACTTTTTATTTATGCAAAATAATAAAAATGATCGTCCATTTTCAGAATTTGGGTTCTCAAACTTGTTAGTAGGCACGGGAAAACACTTATTTATTGTCTTTCTTATTACTTGTCTTCCTTTCTTCTTCTTCTGGTGCTTCCTTTCGGATGCACGCTGCTGCTTGTAAAAACGTGCAATGCGAAAGGATTCTCTCTGGAGGTTTGTCTGTTCTGGGCTTCTGTAGTGGCGCAACATGGCAGCTCTGTGGAGGTGGACAAGCACCTTATGTAGATAAAGGGCTGATTCTAAGCTTACAAAAACACAACAATTCATAGTTACTGGTAATTATACACTAATGAAAACATCCTTATGAATTCTATGCATGCAGTTGGGCAGATAGATGAAGACTCGATAGGTTGTTGGACAGGTGGTTTGGCACATGTGTGAATGTATATGTATTAGGGGTGTAACAATGCAGTGTATCATATAACATTGTTTGATAAATGTTTTTTTTCATTCGATGTGCAATTTGTTGAACAACACATTCAACAGTCTGCATAATAAATTATGCTATTCATCATAAAATACCTCTTAAATTATGTGAGCTGTAATAAACATTTTATATTTAAAATCTCCTCTGAAATAGTACAATTTTCTCTGTTTTAAATCAGGACAGGCTATGGGGTTTTCAAAAAAAAAGATTCTCTAAATCACGCTGTTTTTCATGAGCTAATATGCTAGTGTGCTAGTGTATTAGTTTGAGAAGGGGAGCACAGTATCATTATTAAGTTACTTTTTTTGTACTTTTATTATGCTTAATGATTTAATCAAGTGAAAATGGAAACCTAAACCACATTCAGGCAATGCTTATGTTTGCTGGATTGAAAATGCATCCTATTGAGACGCCACATTTAAATTTATATTAAATTTTAATTTTGTGTATTGTTACAGTGATAGGTGGGTGGATGGATGGATGGATGGGCAGATGAATGGATGGATGGATGGATGGATGGATGGATTGATTAATGAATGGATTGATGGGTGGATGGATGGATGGATGGATGGATGGATGGAGAAATAGATGCTGGACTGGATGCAATACTGCATAGAAAGAGAAAAAATCTGAACTTCATAGTCTCTGCCCAAAACCAATAACCAGCTCTATACTCCTCTGACAAACATCTTCCCTCTGGTGTTTTATTCCCTTTATTATTTATTTGTTTTTTTGTCTCCGAGCAGCCCTGGGGTTGTCTAGCTGCTTTTGAAGACAGCCACAAAAATCACATTTTCAGAGAGCTTCATACACCCAGCTGCAACACACTGCCCATCACTAGAATCCCTGTCAACCCTGCACACATATTACGCTACATATGTCAGCAGCAAAATGTGCAATAACAGGTTTATGATCCTTCTATATGCCATAAATATCCATTTCATAACTGTTATGATATTAGTGATACAAGAGCTTGACACAATGGTTCTGTGAATGGATTTATGGCACACAATATCTCTTACGGTTATTGTTTATATCTAAATAGCCTTTATTTCACAAGAGAAGGTTCATATTCACAGTCCTGCAGGAAAAAGCTAGTCATTCCTTAGTTATACATCAATATAGGAATTTACCACCCTGCATTATTAGGCCTATATGTTTTGGTCGGTCTTCTTGGATTTTAAAACGTTCATCTGTCTGTTTTGCTGCCAACTTTCTTCTGAGCTTTCTGTTCAGTTTGGTGACACTCTTTTATTCTACACTTTTGTGTATTTTGCTTCTGCTTCATTTTTGGTCACCAGACATTATGTTTCTGACCCTACCGAGTGACACGTGTATCTGGCAGTATCTATTTTTATGAGCATAATGAAAGATCAGGCTCAGCTGGTAATGGTACACAGCGGTGTAATAGGTAAAAGGGATGGGGTTAGCATGAAACATTATCAAGACATGTTGTTAGGCATGTTGTTACAATATTCAGTCAAATCAGCACAATTAGGTTTTACTTAGAGCATAGATTATATCGATAGTTTAGTTCATTTACATAACTTGTAGTCATATATCTAATACAGTATGGCAGAGCACTTGCATAAAGCCATGTAATGCAGCTATAATGTGTACGTAATGTCATTTGAACTTCACTCAAAATTTCATCAATGATTACAAACCACATCACCCAATCAGTATTGCTGCTCATGGGCAAAACACTAACCTGGTCTACAGCAGTAGGTTTCCGAGGAG
>JAQQZR010000037.1:5045546-5071002 GCA_030068235.1 Notoglanidium macrostoma | reverse complement strand
TGTCTCAGTGTTTTGACAATGGAACCAGAAGCACCACTGAATATCTTAAAGGAGAAGAAGCCTAGTCACATATACATTACAGCACAATTCTTTTTTCTTTACAAATCCCAGCTTGTTTGGAAGTCGGGGTCAGTGTGCAAGGTCAGCCACAATACAGCACCCCTGAGCAGATTAAGGGCAGGTTAAAGGCCAGGCTGATGTGATCTCAGAATTAACCTGTAGTTACAACCACTTTTTGGACAACCATGCAGACTCTGCAGTTTGTCTGGATTTTGAAAGTTGGAGATAAAATTTCCTATGAGCCTCGCCACGATGAAAGCCTAAAGCCCATACAGATGGATCATACAGAGTGCCAGAGTGGGTTTTTTCTCTGTGGTGAGGCTGTCCATCACACAGTGACCTGTACCTCCTCTTGATTGTGAGACACTTCAATCAGGAAGGCAAGTGGAGGACCAGCCATGTCTAAATGCAGTGAGTTACCTTGCGTGCAGACTGAACGTGGCAAGAGTGTCAAAATTCATCATGGCCACCTTGCCATGGACACTGTCAGAGTTTGTGGACGCTTGGTGACGTTGATGAAATAGGCGGCTACTGTTCGTTCTTGCAAACTTTATTTAAGAGGCAGCAAAACAACCATTGTGAGTCTATTGACCATAAGCAAGGTATAACCTCATGAATCTTGGGTTAGGGTTAGGGTTAGGGTTAGATTGACCCTAGGGTTAAGGTTAGGGTTAACCCTAACTCTAGAACCCTAGGGTTAAATGTGAAATCAATCCATAAAGGAAAATAATTAACAATTATAATTACATGTTTGGTAAGAAAATAAATGAAATCAACTAATCAAAATACATTTCTGAGGTGTGATGCTAAGTGAAATTTCAAACGGTTTATAGGACACTTTACTAGCCTATAATTTCACTATGGATCACCGCAGTGAATCATTTTTCCTCCATCGTAGGCTACTTGCGAATTGTTTGAACGAAACTAAAGTTTACAAGGGTGTTTCTCACCTGTTGCCAATGAACCGTGCCATAGCTCATTACCAACCATAAAGTTGACTGGACTTCAACTTTCCTCTGACGCCTCCACCGCTCAAGACGTGCCGCCAATGATCATGCTGCCGCTGGCTCACATAGAAAATTGATGACTTCCGGTTGTTTTGAAGCTCTCGCCACGTTCCGTCTGAACGCAGGGTTAGACACCGTTTCATAAAATTGACCCTGTACAATGCAGAGACCCAGTTTGTCTTTCTTGCCCTCATTAACATAAGAGCCAAGGGGAGCTTCATCAACCAGAACTTGGCAAAAGTATTTGGACAAGGAAATTAAAGCTATAGCCACTTAAGTCACTCATTTATGTTCCTGCCCAGGGTGACAACCCTTTGAAAAGCATAAAATTATGCATTCTGTCCTTCCAGTGTATAAAGCATAGGAACCACAGTGTGTAGAAATACACTATATGGCCAACGGTTTGTGGACAACTGGCCATCACGTACACATGTGCTTGTTGAACATCCCGTTCTATGTTTAGCCCCCCTCCCTATTGCTGTTACAACCTCCATTCTTCTGGAAGGCGTGGCCTGGCTGTGGGGATTTGATCATTCAGTCACAAGAGCTTTAATGAGGTCGGGCACTGATGCTGGGTGAGGAAGCCTAGGGAGCATTGCTCCAATATACACCAAAGGTGTTCAGTGGGGTTGAGGTCAGGGCTCTGAGCAGGATACTCAAGTTCTTCCACTCCAACTTTCGCAAATCATGTTTTCATGGACCTGGCTTTGTGCACAGAGACATTGTCATGCTGGAACAGCTTAGTTCCAGTGAAGGAAAATCTTAATGCTACAACATATAATGATATCCTAACAATTGTGTGCTTCCATCTTTGTGGCAACAGTTTAGAGAAGAAGCACATACTGGTGTCAAGGTCAGGTGTGCACAAACTTTTGTCCATATAGTGTACTTCTGTATTAGTTTGTCCTCAATGTAACCTAGTGCCTGTTCTAGATTTTGAGCCTTGATTTGTAAGCCTTAGCCTTTTAAATTAAACTGAAGTTGCATCCAAACCCAGTGCGAGCTCCTGACACTGTGGGTGTTAACTCACGTGCGTACGTCTCTAGAACACTGTTTTTAAAATTCCTTGGCTCTACAATGGTGGTATATTCAGTGAAAATTTGACTTTTTTTGGAAAAGTATCTTTAAGGCTTTACTTAAAGTCAGGAAAATAACATTTTGATCTTGGGGTTTGTGCTAAGAGGGGGTCCTGGGAGGCAGGACAGTTTTGGAGCTAAGTGGGTTTGAAAATGCCACTTCACCAAAAATTCAGAATGTCACACTCTCTTTTTTGCTGCCTCACATTCGGTGCGGATGGATTTATCTCAACGGAAATAGCAACCAAATTGGAAAAGCAGACGGTATGCACCACAAAGTGCTAAGTGCTTGTGCTTACATGAAAATGGACCTTCTTCCTGATATGCATTTAGCACACATGTAGCACAATTGGCCATGTTTTTAATCAGTGACTCAAATGTACAGATCTCAGACGGGACGTGATCAACACAGGCTCTTTTTGTTTGTTTATATTTACACAAGCACCACTTTTAGAATTAGAAAAGGATCACTGCATAGTTTTTAATACAAGCAGTCCATAGAAGTCCAGTTTTTTTGGAGGACACTGCTATACAGAGTCATTAGACTAGAAGGGTGATGAACCCGTTCATGCTCCATCGTCTCTTAATTAGAAAATCTATAGCTTCAGCATTTTCAGCTGAGTGCATTTAGTTTGTTTGAGTGACTCTGCGTGTGTCCGTGTGTGTGGCCGTGTGTGTGTCCGTGTGTGTGTGTGTGTGTGTGTTTTCACAAATTAGTAAATGCTAATTGAATGTTACTTTATGTGTTGTTCTTGTTAAAGTGAGTTTGGCCTCCTGGGTGTTTAATCCTATAATAGAAAACAGCTCAGCCATACTGTGTGTGCTTGTGTGTGTGTGTGTGTGTGTGTGTGTGTGTGTGTGTGTGTGTGTGTGTGTCTAGCCCTTCATGAATTTGAATTTATATGAATTCTCTATATACATGACAGTTTAAATTTTGCCTGTGCAGTTAGACATAAACAAGATGCAAGTATAATGTGACTGCTGAGGAATGCTGCATGGCATGACAGCAGCGCTTTGTACGTATAAACGAGCATCAACTCCAGTTTTGGCTCATACCATATGTTACTTACATATGTTATGTTAACGTTAAGATGATTGTTGAACATTTGACCAACTTCAACTGCTATTAAGCAGGTTTCCATTGCAGTTTTGAGCAAAATAGAAGCGATATTTAATTTTTTTTTACCAAAATACAATTTTCTTCTCTCACGATAGCTCTTACAAAGCGCTCTTTTTTCAGAAAGGTAAAGGTTTCCATTATCTCTTCATGTCATGCGACTTAAATGCGAAAAATGTGTTTCCCTTAAAATCAATTCATCTGAAAAACCACCTCATGCGAGCCTATAAACGTTTCTGCAATAATTGAGAGGGTTTTTTTTGTAATTCGCATTTTTCCATTGCTCTTTTTTTTTTCGTTCGCAATTTCAAATTGTTCATTAAGCAGGTTAATGGAAACATGGCTGCTGAGTGGTCTGCGATTTTCATTAGCACATTATCTCAAGAACGAGTGGTTGCATGTTTATGGATTTATATGGAATTATCATAGTAACTTGCAGATGAACTGATTCGTTTATAGAATGAATCCAAACAGGGTCAAGGTCACAGCAAGGTCAAATGTCTGAGATAGTTTTTTCTCAGTAGCTTCCTTCTGGTTTGTCATACAGAAATGTTACTTCCTCTTTCATGTTCAGGAACTCAAAGCCCATTTTCTGGCTATCTATGATTTGTGCCATCAGTCCATCCATGTATCTGTCCAAGATTCAAGGTTCTCTTTAGCTTCAGCCGATTCTCATCTTTAAATTCCTCAGCAAAGCTATCTGCTGCAAACCACAATGATACTGGCAAAAAAAATACTTTGCAGGCATTTCTGTCCCAGTGGAGAGATTTATATTTCTACAGAAAGTCTGGTTGCTCCTTATATCTAGACTCTTATATCTAAACATAAAAATATCTAAACTTTTACCTCGCATGTGGACATGTTTATAGGATGAATCATTCATGTAATGTTAATGTAACAGCAGTTCCTGACTGGGCTTGGCAACATTATAGAAATTAATGTTTCATTTTTTCCCCTTATTTATTTATTTATTTATTTATTTATTTATTATCTGTACATCATCATCATTAAATTGTGGCGTTCGGGCTTATACTTTATTTACCTGATTTTGGACATGGCGTGAAATATTAGAGAGTGAGTCAGCAGTGCTGGAGAGGTCCTTCAGGAAGTGTAATTAGGAGAAAAACATATGCACCTGTTCTCACGTCAACACACCACAGAGACTCAACGTCTGGACTCGAGCCAAAACCCCACAGAGTGAGAAAGGAGATGAAGGGAAGATAACATGCTACAAAGAGCAATCAGTGCTGAAGGTGTAAACATATGGCTGTCGGACAGCGTGCACAAAATAAAGTGGTTCAATTAATTAGGAGATTACAGTCACGGCCATGCGCTCATACAACACAAACATATGTAGCTGAGTGAAGGGCTTTCTTGTTTCATGTTTTTTTTCCCCAAGACCAAGTACAGGGCAGGGGTGATGGAGTGTTGGCCCAGCGATCGCAGAAATAGTCTGTCATGACAATTTGACCTGATCTACAATTATATAATGTACATCTTATCAGAGCTCAGACTGTAAGCATGCTCAAAAATTATTATTACCTACTTAATATTATTCGAACATTTAATTGAAACGTATTTATAAATATAAAAACATACGTCATCCAGATTATTATTAATGGAGCACTGTTATGTTCCTTATAAAAAGGAATACAATGTAAAATAAAACTACCAAATATAACCTACATGGAGAAACATGACACGCAGGTTGTCAAGCATTTTCAAGCACATCCAAGACACATGCAGAGAGGTCATCAGACATGGATCAATACCAGGAAACCATATGAAGAAGGAAAAACAAGCACTATACATAACAGGGCAACACAGTTTGGAATTGCAGAAGAAATGCACAAGATGTCACCCTAATGCATAGAAATGAGGACAGTTTAATTATGCAAAGTAATCAGGTGGAAACAAGAAACATGTGCACAAAATCAGGGAAATAAACCAAAGTGAATTATCCAAACAAAAGTACATGGCACCGGTTGTTATGGGAGCCACAACCACAATTAGTGCCACTTAAAGGAAGAGCCACTAAGTGAACAGTGACAAAAGCATTCTCCATACCTGTATTATTTGGCTTCTCCTTTTCTTTTGAGGTTTCAGGGCATAAAACTGCAAACTGCAAAAAGTGCAAACTGAGCACTGCTTGTTTGTCAGCATTTTCATGCTAAGGTGGCAGAACCGGCTTTTAAATTGTGATGGTCACACGGTGTGAACACCGTATAGTCTACACAGCTTTTCGTCACCATGTCGAGATCCGAGCCGTGCGGCGTGAGCAGTGGTTACATGACAAAATTTCACAGTTGTACAGTGGAAGCCTGTCTTATCCGAATACAACCTGTTTAATTTATTTCGAGTTGTTCGGTTTATGTTCTACTTAATTGACTTAGGTATTCGGTATTATCTAGATTTAATGTATCCATGAGAGATGCGCAGGTTAAAAGAAAAAATGACATATAATTGAAACAGTTCCTTATTCAGGGCTTTTGCATTAATAGCGTAACGTTTTAACCACTGAGCTACCACGTCCCAAGTCTTAAGGTCTTTACACATACAGATTTATCGTTATAATTTTTTCATACGGATTTCAAACATCCCGTAAATGAACACTTGCATATCAAAGACCAATATTCGTGTGGAAAAAAGCAACAATTATTTTTTTTCTCAACAGGCAAAAAATGTTATTTCAAACACTTTGTCCATGTCCACATTCGACCAATCAGGGCGTAGGAACATCATCACACTGCTGCAGGCATGGCGGAGTCTCTCATATAGGTCTCGTAACCCAGCACTGTTTGACAAGGGCAACAAAAATAATAAAGATAACCACTTTAAAGGCAATATCTGGAAAAGAAATAGAAAAGGAGCTTGGCAACGAAAACAGTTAGTGTGCACTCCATGGGCTGTAGCCTACTTTGTGATGTGGTGAAGATAGGTAGAGTTTATAGACTGGGAGAGTTTCAACTCTTGAACCAAGCAGTGAAACTCCTTACACTCTCTCCTACTTCTCAAGATAAGATATACTCAAATGTGTCTTCTTTCCCCTTTTTTGTAAAAGAATAAGCACCGACTGATCACTTGTCGACTTCATCGTCACGCAATTATTTTTGTGGAACGCTCGCACAGTCGCCCTGTGTTTAATGTGAATTTTTTTGTTGCATTAAATTCTTCAACGAGTGCATATGTTAGGTGACAGGGCAGGGCAGGGCAGGGCAGGGCAGAACTTAACTTACTGAAATGTTTACTTGACAGACTGATTAACTAGTGAATAAATAAGAGTAACGCCTGAGAGATCAGTATCTGAGCAGGGACAAATGATGTCATAGAATCTTTAAAGCATTTCTACTTTGTGGAACCTCCTTTTTGTGATCAGGTCTATCCAAGCGTGTATCCACACTCCCTCAATCACTTACACTGGGTGAGAACACAGCTTACATGCACTCAAAGAGCATGAGATTACTTACCTCAAGTCTGATGATTTCCTAAGTGCAAGGGTAAATTAAGGGTGAGGAGAAATTAGCCCCTTGAATAATAACAATGCAATTGGCCTGGGTGAGTAAGAGAAAGAAAGCGGCAGTATGGAAGAGAGTGTGCTTCACGGCAGGGTCTTAAGTGCGTTACGGACATAAAGCTTTTCTCTCCGGAGAACCCAATCAGCTGGACCATGCAATGCAAACAGAGAAAAAGGAGACTGGAATCAACTTTTTATGTCTTTCTGATCAGTCAGTGGATAGGAGAAACTTTCTTGCAGACTTCAGGACAAATTTCCATTATTTGGCTACTTACATACATAAATGAATAAAGATTGAAATTAGGTCTAATTATCAGCCTTTGGGCTAAAGACAAGAATGAAATGGCATTTTAATGAGAAAGGGGTGTGTAGAGAGGAAAGCCAATCTGCATACTGTGTCCTGAGAGTCCTCGAAAGTTCAGCGGAAAAGTAGCTGAAAATCTCTTACATGAAACACTTTTCATTCGCTTTCAGTCCTCGTGTTTAATCTGGCTCATCCCTCAGGGCCAAACCTACTATCTACTGCATCTAGGAGAGTTTCCTTTTCAATGCACTAAACATTAGAGGATTGTAATGAACAAGCTACATACACTGATACAAGTTGGTGATATTTTCAACCGCTGAAAAACCACTGATGGCTACACAGACAGCTGAATAATAAGATAATGTATATTCAATGGCCAAACATATTGACTGCCAAGTCTCATTATTAGGAAATTATTAAAAGGAATAAAAAATGAGCTCCAGACCAAATTCTTGACTTTCTGACCTTGAAGGATTTTTCTTTCCTTCTCTTTTTTTCAGGATAGACTGGGCTCAGCGGCACTCTTTGTACTCCAGATGTCTCTTCCATAACGAGTTCCTGGATGACCAGACTATGCTCAGTGAATTTAAACATGGATTTCCAAATAGACAAATTTCCAAATGTACTTAAGACACATGGTAGATGTAGCCTTTATTCAGTTATTCCCAGCAGCTAAACAAAAACTAGACGCTCCGAAAAGAGAATACGCTTAAACACAACTTTTACACAACTTAAAACAAAAATTGCATCCATCTTTTGAAGTAATTATTTTTCTTTTTTTTTTTTTTTTTTTAACCATCTTTCTCAGCCATTATTGTGTAAATCCCATGAGACTTTTTTAGTCAGATGAACCCAATTTGTTAACATGATTTGACCTCAAAAGGTTGAACTAACTTCATTTCAATTAAAGTTTTGGTGTTTAAATGGTCAGATTACTTAATTTAAGCCATTCTAGCTTTTTTACTCTACAAACATTTCCATTCTACTCAAAAATTGTTGTAACAAAAATTGTTACATTCATTTTTCAAGTATTAGTAACTTATTACACTTTAGTCATAATAAATAACCTGTAGCAATTCCAATTTTATGATCAAACTGTATATTATAAAACCAGTGTCAACTTATGTTTTAACCAAAACTAACGGTGCTCCAAATGAACATAGTAAGTCAGATATTCGCAAGGTTTTACCAGGAAATTCCCCTTAAGCTAAATAAAACAAACACAACAACGTATTCAAATTATTAATGTGGATTTTGGAGGACTGAATCCAGTGCTTCACTCTTTGTGCAGGGTATAAAGTATAATAGAGAGGTGAGACTATATTCTACATGAAAACCAATACATAATTTTACTGTTGCTGGTGTTGGTAAAAAAAACATCAAATGGCTACATGTTATCTAGTCCAGCCGTTGTTGACCAAACCTTCATCATACCAGTACCAACTTTAAATTTGGATGATGCAAAACACTGTTTCTCTAACACTGTTGCCTCACAGTAAGAAGTTCCTGGTCCGATCCCTGGGTCGACCAGCGTGCCTTTCTGTGTGGAGTTTGCATGTTCTCCACATGCCTGTGTAGGTTTCCTGCCACAAGCCAAAGACATGTGGTTGGGGTTCAAGATGGCGCAGTGGCTTAGTGCTCCCGAGGATGTTGTGCAAGAAATGTGCGATGACAATAAAGGTATTCTATTCTAACATTTGCAGTGTTACAATTAATGCTAGACAATTAACATCATTCTGTAAAACAAAACAGAAAAAAGACTACTTTGGTGACACTAGCTATCTGAAAGTCAACTGTGCAATTGCTAAATTAGCAAAAGGCAAGCTGTAGTTAGAAATCTATTGTCATGTGATCATTTCTTGCACTGTGTGCCAATACTGTTGGTAGCTGTTGTGAGTAAAGCAAAGTAAAAATATTAAGGTTTCTCACTAAGTTACATAGCTTTAAATGATATCCCACGCAAACTCACATTCTTCCCAACAAGTCTGAGCAAATTTAGCTAGGTTTGCTAGGGGAAAGCAAGACTAGTTCTTCAAAATCAAAATATTCACAAGTTAAGACAGATTTCTTTATTTTCATTTGGAAAGACTTCTTAAAACAAGTTACTCACTAATACATGTACATGAGATGAACATAAAGTTTATGCTGAAAATGTTCTTTGATTTAAGCTGTACTCACTAACCCCATGGAGCTTTTCTTCAGAGTGTATAAACCTTCAGATTTGCGCAATTTAAAAACCTTACACCGAAAACCTCCACCCTGAAACACATCAAAATGTTTACCGAAATAAATGAAATGAAATGCCATTACGGGGTTTTTTAATAGGAGGAAAATGAGCATGTTTTGCTGTTAGTTCTTAAAAACAAAAGAGCAAGAGCTTTCAAGCAGCACTTAATGCCATATTCATGAGAAATCCAACAGAGAATGAACAAAGAACTAAAAGTGGAGACAGCAAACCTGGTCTCAAAATGCTAAGTTACAATTTAGTACCATGTGTGACTAAAACAAAGATTAAAATAAAATCAGTAATTACTTTACAGTGGAGAATGGTAACTTGCTAATTACTGTTTGGCTAGCTGGTGCTAGAAAATATTTAGCAGGAACCAGCAGAGCATTCACGCTAAATGTTCTTCAATCGTATGCCTAATTACATCTCCAATAGGCCAGTGGAGGGACAACACTACTCAGAAATGTTCGAAACGTTACAGATCCTACACTCATGGTGGTGATTCTGGGCTCTAAAGGTTGTTGCGACAGTAACTATGGAGCCTGGAGCTTAACGCAGGGTCAATTTGAAACAACAGTTATGCATGAAGTGCTTAATATACAGTTTTCATATCCTATTTCTTGTATGGTGTCACGTCCCCCGCGGCTGCTCCACCTGTCTCTGTCCCGCACCGCTCAGCTGCACACACCTCACCTCAGCTGCACCTGAATCCTGATCAGCTGTTGCTTAATACCCTACAAATTCCCCAGAACCTTCACTTGGACTTTGTGAGGTCTTGGCAAGGACTTTGCTGCTAAAGTTTCTGTAACTGTTCTGAGTTCTCTATGATATTGCCTTTTGTAGTGTAACTCTTGGTTATTGTGCTTCTTGAGTTGTCATGCTCACTGTGTTTTCTCTTTGAGTGATAGTTTGTTGTTGGTAAATTGTCTTTATGTCCTTTACTCAGTGGTGATTCTGTATTGTAGCTCTCTTACTGGCTTAGCCAGTGTTTGTTCTTTATGGTTGACTAATTTATGGCTGACTACAAAACGTTGGAGAATGTCTATGAGAAGTGAGTCCAAATTTGGACTAATTGGAAGCTCGTTTTTCAGAATACTCGGCTCAAAACAAGCATCTTTAGTCCATAATGTGGGAGCAGCTGCAGTTTGGTTTTTCCATTGGGATTTCATTGGATTGTAGAATGTACAGTAGGATTGTTGTTGCTTACTGATAGGTAGGATTGACATGATGATGATTTTTAGAGGAAAAGTTATTTCATTTTAATGGGCGATTATGGAAAAACATAAGTCTTTTAAGTTAAAATGCGAAATAACAATAAACTTTAAGTTAATTAAGAAGTAAAAAAAGTTTAAATTATGGGAGTACACAGATAGAATGAACATTTATTGCACTTTATACATAACGTTAATATTAAACTATTTACATTAGATGTATTCTATAGTTGTTATAGGTTATAGGTTATAGGACTATATTACGCTTAGTATAGTATATAATATACACGAATGAATATTAATTAAGGGTAGGTGAAGTGCCAAAAAATTTATAATACTTTAAATTTTTGATACTTGACATTTATGTAATACCTGAGCATGATTAGTGTTGCATTGAAAATATGCAAATCCTTTTTATTGTCTGTGACGAAAAGTAGTTTGTAGTTATTATTTAAAAAAAAAACACACATTAAAAAAAACTAATTTAAAAATTATGGTGAGTATTTTCAGATTTTTTTTTTCATTTTTTATGATACATATATCTTCATTTTGCCCAGCTCTAATGTAAATGAATATATATATATATATATATATATATATATATATATATATAGTATTATTAACAGAGGTGATGTTTAGTTAAATGGCAGATGGAAGGGGCTTATGAACATGAACGGTTCCCTATACAAATGAGCATTTAAAGAATTCAGTCATGAACCGTTGTCTGAAGTTGCATATGATCTGTACCAGCATGCTGTATAGTGATTGAGCTGTGTTGAGAAGGATTGAGTCCAATTTATCCCCCATCCTTCTCCCTATTAAAGCCGTAGGGAGTCCAGGCTTCACACCGTCTACACAATCTGCTTTCCTGACTAGTTTTTCAGTTTGTTCATGCTTCCACTTCAGCACACTGCTGTGAAGAACAGCACTCTTGTGGATGGGTAAAACAGGTACAAGAGTTCAGTGCACACCGTAAGCGAAGCCAGCTTTCTTGAGGAATGCCTGAGAATTGTGCTGAATACCTGATATAAGAGGCTCTCAATCTCTGAGCCAACCTGTACCCACTTAAAGAATGACTGTAATGCCGTTAGAACAGATCCCTGTCTCTTGTACATGCTAGCTGTGGGGGCTCAGTAGTACTATTCTCGAAGGGGACCTTAGACTAAAACGTTTGAGATGTGCTGCCTTATATTTCAAGCTAAGAATGGATCAGAAGCAGATTGAGACAATTGCTTCATGTTTTTAATGCAGTGAGTGTTGCCTAGTTGACAGTGAGTGGCTTTTGTTTTGAAAGAATAAGAAACACTAGCAGAATACTGAGGACCTGTCTATATATTCCCCCAGGTTCTAAGTCAGAGAGCAATTACTGACCACACATATACACACACACACACACACACACACACACAGATATAGCAGGCCTTACACTATAATTTGCGAGCCTGATTTTGCACTCGCAAACAAAATCGCACTTTCTGAGATCAGTGTTGTTAGAATTTGATGAGTTCCCATATATGGTGTCCGCTGGAATGATGCTCATCTCATCAACTGTGGAAAACTTGGACAGCATATTGGCTTTTAAAAAAGTGATGCCACCACAGGTCTAGCGCCCCTGCTGGCTGGCTGCAGGACAATTTTTAGCCCTGTCCATCCCCATGAGTTTTTCACCACACTTTTTCCATCTACAGTGTCTAATTCAAGCAGTTAGTTTTCCCTATTATGATATGGAGTGATTCCAGAATATCATAAGAAGATGTGGCTACAGTTGGGAATGAAGTGAATTTTTCATCAGTGAACGGATATACATTAGGAGGAATTTTATAACTAGACTAGTTAGTTTACAGTTAGTTTACAGTGTGCTTGGAAAAGCTACGTGTCCCAAACAAGGAGTTATTAACTCACACTGCACTTATGGAGTATTCTACACCAGTATGAGGAATGGGTATGAGAAATTTGACAACATGGCAGAGGAACTTTGGCTTCATTTTTAAAGAATAGAAGGCAGTGGAGTTACTGTCTGTTTTCTACATTTGGTGGCTCATCTAAAAGCTACCAATTGGAGCATGGCATAGCATTACATAATCACAAGCAAGTACATATACGCTAGTGCCAAAAGCGAAACATGAATGAAACATGCTGAATGGACACAAAAGAAATATTATTATTACAACATACTAGGACTAAGCAATATGATGATTATACATGATTCATGACATATTGTGAATCCTGTATCATTTGGTTAAAACCTTTTTAAACAATAATTATAAACTGGGTAAAAGCATCTGATATGATGTTAAAATGTTTTACTTATGCTTTAAAATTATAAAATGTAAAAAAAAAAAACAGATTTTCAGTATTAAAGATTTTCATTTATTTTGTATTAAAATGTGTTATGATATTTTTGTCATATGGCTCACCCCAATCTCAAACACACTTTCATGTTTCTGTTTAAGCAACCCCCCTCGACGATTTTATTATTTCGCCCAAACCCGGGATCATACTGACTAATAACCTAAGCACAATTTTCTTTAGTTACAGATCAATAATTAGTATCTTTATTTTATTATCTAATACAGAGAACACATTATCACACAGTCTGCTGTAGAATTTGGCCAAGATTTTAATGGGATTATTGAGACAAGTGCTAATTTTAAAAGACAGCTGAAATCGCAGTCTAAAACTGGCTTTAGTTGCATAGTACCACAAGGTCATCGTCACATATTCCTACTGTGTCTGTAATCGTTTATAATAACCTGTAAGGGACTATCTGTGCTGTTTAATCACCCCAGGGATGGTGTGGTAATCACTATGGTGTGACATTTTGAGTAAATGATTAAGCAATATTGGAATAAGTCAGCTTCTTCTTCATTCACTGCATACATACATGGAATGCATATTGTTATAGCAGCCATTGAAAAGCTAAAATGAGATTTTGTGGAATAATAACTCCATCCTGGCTGCTTATATTCATTTTATGTCCAATTCTTTTTCATTTCTTACTCAACAAGTTACTGATTGTTTTTTTTTTTTTTTTTTGAGGAACTTGTCCTAAAGGACATAATTGTCATAACGTGCTCAGTGCTTCTGAAGGACTTCGGACAGCTGCTCTAAAATACTGAACCTATGATGACTGAAACGAGGGGGCTCACGGTTAGTGTAATTCCACATCGCTGCACAGGTTATGGGTTTGAACTCATCTGAAATGGGAATATCTGTGTGAAATGTGCTTAGTCATGCTGATAACCTTGTCTTCAGTAGGCCAGGCCTACTCTGCCTCCTCCAAGCAAGATTTATGAGTAAGGTTCGATGAACAGGGCAAAAAGCGATGGGGAGAGTGGGCATCCTTGCCTGGTTCCCCAGTGCAGTGTGAAAATCTGTTAATCCATCAGTTACAACTGTGGCCAATGGTGAACCGTATAGTATTTTATCCACTGAATAAACAATTCTCTATCGCAGTAGGTCAAAGTAACAACATCGGGGGAATCCAAAACCTCAGCAATCACCGTACGATTAGCTTCTATGCAGGTGATGTTTTGACCTTCAGAATTTTTACAAGAGACCTAATTAATTAATTCTCTGAACTTTCTATGCTCTAAATTGGACTAAATCTACAGTTCTACCCATACATAGTGACAGACAACCCACCCTGCAAAAACCCTTTTCAGGGAGGAACCCCACTGCTGGGGCTGTGATTTTGCAATGACTGGGCATGTTGCAGGGTCACTAATTATGAGACTGCAACTAGATTCCTTTTTGAGATTATTTCCCATCATGTGCTTGTACATACTTTGGTGCTTCCTGTTTTTATTGCTCACCTGGCTGTCAGACATCCCATGAACGAACGACACATGTTCAACTCACCCACCATTTAACCCACCATGACCAGTTGAATAGCCACTTTTGCAAACAGTACAGGGAGTGACTCCAATTAATAATTAATAATTTTATTAATTAGCAATTTTGCCCTAAATGGCCAAAAAAAAAATTTGATTCGAAATATTATATCAAAAAAAGATATTCTATATAATTTGCAGGAGTCAGGGAGCTGCTATCAGTATATGGGAGACTCCCAGAACTTCCTGGAGAGGTGGTATGTCTGTGGTGATAACTGGAATATTCCAGCTTAAAACTCACCTTTCCCCATTCCCGCTAATGACTTGAACCACTGAATAAATTTACCTCTCTCATTAATTGGCAGAATAGCAACCATTAAAATTATCATATTACCAATAATGAATTTCACAATGATTCTGATCCAGACTACCACCCGATGGTTTAAGTCACTAAACTTCAAATTCTATTGGAAAAACAAAACACGCAGAATCAAATTTGTCACATTACAGAAACTTAAACCCAGCAAGACAACTTGGTTAGAAATAGAACAATCAGAATGTAAAGACATTTCAATTTCTGATCTACCATTGCTCAAAACTACTTAAAACACCACAAGTGCTTTAATAACTCTGTAATTTCAACAAATCTGACAGGCTGGTGGAAAATCAATGGCACAATTCTGGTTTTCTACTTAACGAAATAACACTACATAACACTAACACTAATAACACCAATCTTCAACACCTGGAAACAAAGTAGGATCACACACCTTCACTATCTTTTTCACAATAACAACTTCGCAACTTTTCAACATTTGGTTCAAAAGTAAGGCAAGAGCAATTTTTACAAAGTAGAAATGTTCAGACTTCTGAAGTCTGTTCAAAAATTTAAAATCAACATATCAAATAACAATTCACTCTCATCCTTACTAATAGAAAAAAAAAATCAACAAAATTATCAACCAAAACAAATTCTTTCAAAATTATACAAACTAATATTCAGCATAGACTCAACACTTTCCATCCCAATTAAAGCCTGGGAAAAAGACTGATCATTTACTAATCAATATCAAATTCTGGAATCAAATCTGCAGGAACACCTTCGCAATGATTATCAATACTGACCTACAACTAATACAATACAAGGTAATCCTGAGAGCACACATCTTTAGTGTAAGATGTTCAAGATGAGACTCACAGCCTCACTGTGATCAGCCACACAGATGAGTCACATGCTCACATTCTACATTAAACACCCCGGATCATTATTCAACCTTTCTGGCAAGAAGTTATTAACAGAATTTCGTATTATGAGATGCAGCTCAAAACCTATACTCGATTGTGCCTATAACCTATACTACCTTCTGCCTTGACTATCGCCAAGAAAACTATCCTCCTAAACTGGAAAACTAGAAATACATTAGACATCACACAGAGCTAAAACCTCCTCAAACAATACATATCCATGGAACAATTTACTTTCCAGCATCAATATTTACTGGTTTTTTTTTTTATTTAATTTGCAAAATGTGGTATTCCTTTGTAATCTCATTAAACTTGCTTGTTGACTAATCCCTCCAACACACACACACACACACACACACACACACACACACACACACACACACACACACACACACACACAAACAAACATTATCAGGATTAATAGACAATGGTATTAACTGAATGAAACGATGGTACAAGGAAACAAATTAATCCAGATCAATGCATCTGATCCATTCTAATACTGCTAACATAATTGCCCCAGCTATCCATAGCTCAGTAGATTATTACTGACCATGAATCAGGCACTGAGTTCTAGATAGCATTGATTCCTGGAATAATCAGCAAATTCAGTGTAAAAAATACAAGAAAAGGCTGGTTGTGGGCCTTGAATCAGCCACACAGCAATGCAACAAACAGCCCAAACACACTGAGTGTAACTGATGAATTTTTATGAAGCTCAGGTACAAATGCTACATCATGTGAAGATTATGAGACACAGTAAAGCAGATGGACATCTGTGCAAATAAAATCCCCCAAGCCTCTGGCTGTTGCTAAATATTCTGTGTGCAATGGCTAAACCTTCCCATGGGGAATGGCAGATCATTTCCAAGGAAGCATAAGTGATTGATGCTTGGGAGCAGGTTTTTGCCCTACAATTTCTTTCACTTCACTCTGTTTGCCTGGGACTTGTCCCCTATTGCCCCATTTCTGTGTTTAACCCTTTGTTTTGCCTCATTTGTAGATGAAAGTATGTTTTTTACGTTTATGGGATTCTGGTGAGGAGCAGGAATAAAACATGTCAAAGATAATATAATTATGGTATTTTGGGTGCCTGTGCATGTATTATAGCTAGGAGCAGAGATGATATCGCAACTGTAAATCCAGTCTCCTCCTGAAAATAAGTGGAAAAAAAATTTCCTTTGTAAAATATGCGGAAGTGTTAACTGTATTCATATGTGGTTCATTGCTGATGTTGCATGGAGGGTGAGTGAATGTTCACATTCTTGCATTCAAGTGCAAATTTCTACACGTGCAGAAAAGACCACATACTTTCCTTTTGATCTGTGGTGTTTTTTCATGTGTGGTTGCACATAATTTATTCATGTATTTTTTTTTTTTAAATGTTATTTTCAATTTGGATATTTGAAAATACCTGAGAAATGACATGATATACAATAGAAGAAATGTGGACAAATCGATCTTGTGTACAAGAAAGTAATTTTAATTTCTTCTCAGCTAATTTAAGGTTTTAAGGAATTTCATGTCATTCTATAACATTAACTGTAAAAAGGTAAACGTACAGCACTGCCCCCTGATTATCTAGAATTATGTCAGGAGTTTATGACATAGACATGTCTGTAATGAAAGCTATAAAACTCTCTAAAACCCTTCAAACTACTGCAGTCTCATTAATAAAGCAATTTATTTAGTTAATCACTTTAAAAATCCAGAGAATGAAAATTAATAGAAGGCAGTGACTAATACTAATGACAACCGGGTAAGGTTGTAGTAAGTCATTTTCAAACCTCGTCTTAATATGTGAGCTCTCTCGCCATTGCCTATGGGATCACTGTTTAAATAACATCCCATAATGCTTTGTGTGACAACTGCAGTATTATGTTTGACTTTGACTCCTGACACTGGCTAAACAGGGGTACAGAGGGGGAAGAGATTTTGGCAGAGCGAGCCAAGGTAATTTGATTTAGCTAAGGAACTGAATTCTGACATTTTCCCTGAAAGAAAAAGCTATACATTAGATAGTTAGAAGGTCAGATTAGGAGCTATCAGACTTGTCCTGCAGGTTTCTTTCCTTTCCTCTTATGCCGGCCTCAGAAAAAAACTAAGACTAGAAAAGAGAATTTAAAAGTAGCAACCTTGCAAAATTATAGTTCAGGGGTTGACAAGGACAAATGTTTTTGCCAGAGAAATATCATTAGATAAGAAGAGAAATGGGATGATTTATAAGATTTTATTTGAAAAGGTAGCATGATTCTAGCCATCAGAAGGTTTTATAGAATAATCTAGCTTTGCCATAAGATCATCAAAATACTGTTTATCCACCATGGTTTAGGTTGTATCTCAAAGAGGTTTAGACAACTTTTCTCTGCATATGTTGCACAACATACCACTTTCAGTGTGATTTATGAGGGCAAATCTGCCATTAAAAGGAATGAAAGGAAAAAAATTAAGATCAGGCTAAGTTTTTTAGGCACACCTATGCTGTCACTCTCTGGCCAAATTACCAGGTTAATATGTAGAATATTTCTATCTGTAGCCTACTGCCCCCCTCCCCCCACCAATCCATCAGTGGAAAGGGACCACAAGAAGACCATGATTTATATATAAAATACATATACAGTCTGTATCTGTATCTGTATCTGCAAATATACAGTCTGTATCTCTGATTGATGGATTTCTTGACAGGTATATTGGTGGGCAATGTATGTAAAAGAGAAAAAATGAGGTCCTCAAACCTACACCAAGCATTCTTTCATACTTCCCCATATCTACAATTATGGAAACAAATCTCCAAGAAGCATAACATGAATTGCATCTAATACATTTCATCAGACAACAATGACCCATTTAATTAAGAGGCACCCATGCACCAACCAATCATTGTTCTTGCACTTATACATATACTGAGTGTATCTGCAGTGCATGGGTATGTATATGTGGATATATTCATAAGATAGAAACACTCAGGGTTTCTGCAATTTACTTTGAAAAGGTCAAACTCATACACCAGGGAGATGTGATCATCCAGAAGACTACAGGCATGATTCATGAAACAGTCCTAATTATACTACATGTATTGTGTGTGAATGAGTGTAATATGTATACATATTTGTGTGTTTGTGTATATGTCTTGTTTAGAGAGATGGTCATTATATGTGCAACATCACAGCTGGGTGGTTTTGACCAAATAAGGACATTAGCATAGTGTTAGCTCACTGGAGAATTCATAATGCAAGAGAACAAATCAACAAATACACATTTTATAAACATGATGTGACTGCTCTGTAGCATAACACCAAATATTAAAAGCATAAAAGTCATGAATGAACAACATATCAGAATCAGAATAATTTTATTTGCCATATACATTTACATGTAGTAGGAATTTTTCTTGGTGTTGTAATTTACAGTACATGGAGGTAGATATAGCAGTTGGTTGCAGTTCAGGGTGCATTAACAGAGTGGAACACTTGTGACATAACAAATAATAGCAATGTTATATAGTAGTGACAATATGAATAAATAATATGTTTAATAAATAGTAATAAATAGTACTATTTAGTAATAATATTTACATTACTATTAATAACAATATTAATATAACAATTAAATTATACTTGTAAAATAATAATAATAATAATAATAATAATAATAATAATAATAATAATAATAATAATAATAATAATAATAGTATCTAGTTCAGTAACCAGGAATACAATTACGTGTAAAAACATTTAGTGCAAGATTGCTTGATAATGGCAGGTCTCCATTTTAGTGCTTATCAAATGCTGCCTAACCAGCCTGGTTAATATCAGAAATTGCCAGGGAAAGAAGCTGTTTTGATGACATGTGGAATTGCTTTCCTGATGGAAGTTTTTGGAATAGATAATTAGTATGGTGGGCGGTGTCACTGATGATTTTTCCTGCTTGCCTCCTGCTTTGTCCTGGCAATGTACAGGTCTTTAAGTGTTGACAGACTGCAGCTGATAATTTTCTCAGTGGTGTTGATAGTGTGTTGCAGCTTCCTCTTTTTGCTAGGAGGTTGCCAGAGTGATATCAGTAAGGATGTTTTCTATAGTGGCAGTATAGAATTGCATCAGTAAAAATAGGCCAATGATCAATTTCAAAATACATTTACACATTGGCACTTATTCATCAAATTGTTGTGCAAATGAGAGCAGATGGTATGAACACACAAATCTCTGTCTGATTCATGAACCAGTCATATATAAATCAGCAGAGATGTGAGTGTAAATGATGATTCAGCTTCAGCTGCACAGAGCAGGTTCCTCATTTGTCAGATCTATGTAGCATGCCCCAGTTTACCCTCATCTAACTGAAAAACCTTTACAATATATTTTTCAGACAACATTTGACATTACATATTAAACTGTCCTGTTTTTCTTTGTAATTAGCACACAAGTTTTTCTGCTGACCATCAACACCAGTGTTAATTAGCATTGTTAGGTGAAGTTTGATGCAATTATCTAACATTTTTTTCATGTCTAAGAAAGAATACATGCAGATTGCACTTTCATACACTCACTGTCCACTTTAATTGGAACACTTATTAGAACACAGGACAAAATTAACATTAGCCAGTGTGAGAGAGGCCTTTAGTTGCTTAGAACTACCCTGGGTTCCTTTGACGTCCTACAGACTATTACATGCCTTGCTCTTGGAGTGATCATTCCTGATTGGCCACTCCTGGGGAAGGTAACAATGGTTTTGAATTTCCTCTATCTGTCTGACTTTGGATTGGTGGAGTCGAAACTCTTTAGTGATTATTTTGTAACCTTTTCAAGCCTGATGAGCATCAACATCTCTTTCTCAGAGGTCCTCAGAAAGCTCATTTGTTCATGCAATTATACACTTCCACAAATATCTTGAGACCTATATAAATGTCATTAAATGTCACATTTTGTGAATATGAAATCCTAGTATGTTGCAATTATTAACTTAATCTAATTTGAACTGTCTACAGAGCTCAATATTTATCTTAAAGATTTGTAAAACATATTTAGTGTTGTGAAAACATACTTTTTGTGTTTTTAACTGTTGACCTCATAAAATGTTCAGGTTGACCCCAACTGTGCAATTTTCAACCTTTAGGTGTTTTTACAGAATACAAGAATCCATATGAAGAGGGCAGGTGTTTTATGTTACACGTTTGTTTCAACTCCCTGTAAAGGTTTTGTGTGCCAAACTGCCCAATAGCCAAGAAGCCCCGTAAATAAGTCAAATTAAATCCATGGTCTTGAAAATACACTTTTTTTAGGTCTTGGTCTCACCTCGTTCTTGCCTCCTCCAAAAAGTCTTGACTGGATCTTGACCATTCCATAATCCCAGAGTTTTGGTCTAGACTCAACCCTTTAAGGTCTTGGTCTTGACTTAGACTAGATATAGGTGGTCTCGTCCCCATCACTACTTCCAAAAAATATACATATACATGTATATAATGCATGTTAACAATTAGCAGAAGAAATTATGTACGAATTTAAGTTTTCTTTTTTATACATGAACTTAATGTGCCTTTCTTTTTTCTCCAAATATGACATTGTGGTATTGTTATTATAGTTATGAGTATACCTCAGTCTAATACCACATTATTCATTAATGAATCTCTCATCACTCACCACACTTCCTCTTAGCTAAGGATTTTCTTAGTAAAAGATCCTTTTACTGGGTTGGTGAATAGATTTTAAGAAGAAACTCAATTATGAATTTTTAATGCCATTTAAAAGAACTGTTGATGATAAAATTCAATATGAATGCAGGTACTGATCACTTTATGTTTATGTGCCTAGTTAAACAATTATTTGTTATACAAAATAGGTCATTCTACATCCGTCTTGTTGTTCTTATTTATTTGAAGTGTAGATAATTTGATAATTCTTACTAGTGTTGAGATGATTGTGTAAAACAGAAAAAGATATGAGGATGACACTAGGTTCTAGTTTGATACTGTCATATGTGTGTGGTTTGGCTGGAGTGCAGGTAGTGCACAAGTGCAGGTAGGAGATGGAAGTAAAATCAAATGTTTATTAAACAGAGAGGTGAAGGTACAAAAACAGCAGGCAGTATCAAATCCTCAAAAGGAAACAGATTCAGGTGATTGGCAAACAAAGAGTAGGCAAAACTGAAGAAGTAATAAAAAATAAAAAAAACAGGCAAAAAGTGAAAAACTAGAATAACACTCGGAATACAGGCTTAGTTCTAGCAGACACTATGGTGTGACTAAACTAGTGCTTCGCATAGGCCTAGCGAAACTTGGAGATGATTGCATGAATAAATGGGATGCACCTGCATTCAATTTGCAGTCATCTCAGTTGGATGCAAGTGCTCATGGGAACTGTAGTTCTTGGTTGTAGTTTGTGACACTATGAGGGAGTGTGTTGCCGTTCCAGGCATGATGGAGGATATCAAGATCATGATTGTCATGAGTGGCAGATCATGAGAGATATCTGAAAATACTTGCACTGCCTGTAAGTTATAAGGATGCTGACTATTAATAATTTTTATTTTAATTGTGACAATTGATCTTAAAATTAGGTTTAGAGTTTGGTTTCTGTTGTGGTAAATTTTCACCCCTTATATTCTTCTTTGATCTGCATTTGTGAAGTAATGTAAACGAACCTCATTTGTTATTTTGAGGCACATTTTTTAAGAATATAAATGATAATTACTATTCTAATTATATTCCACTTTATTTGAATTTGAAAATTGTGTGTGTGTGTATGTATGTGTGTGTGTGTGTGTGTGTTAGGACAGGTAAACTAGATTTATTGTATGGAGGGCAGGCCTAAGTAAAGTGAAAATGTGAAGGCACATCCCTTGTCACCAGAATGAGAGATAACTGTCACTCATCTCCACAGCATGCCAAACTTCCACACAGCTGTGGAAAAGTGCGGCATGGAGGAGCATGCAGAAAATCCATAAGTATTCAGCAGCCAATGGCAGGAAAAAGGCATCACAGCCTTGGGATCATGAAAGAAGTAAGAGAGTAGGATGAAGGGGGAAAATAAAGAAGAAAGTAAGGCTGATAATCAATACCAGAAGGCAGGGTAAATGGGTCAGAGGAGAAAATGTCAAGAGTTGCAGGTGTTTTGTAACCATTCAAGAATCCATTGTTTTTTAACACAAGGACAAATGTGACATGATTCAGAGGATGAGTTTGAATTGCCAATACTCATTTTGCAGCTCTTCTGCACAATACGCTTATAAAATTGTACGACAAAAAACAGGTAGTAAAACAGTTTCATCACAATACATTAAAATACATATTGTCACTATATCACATATAGCGTGCTACTCATATTTTCATGAACTGTCATAAAATTCTAGCTCAGGTGATAAATCATAACTAACAGACCATCTAAATGAACCTCTGTTCACATAAATGAGAAGTGACTGTATTGCTACTCTGAAATCTCAGATATTTTCATTGGCTTTTATTTTGGTCACTTGGACTAATAAATTTGCTCAACACTTAGCAATGAATCCATCAGATTTGAGGCAATCCTGCCAAGAGCATTCATTTTACATTCATGTCATCTCTGAGCTGGCTTTACTCCATGAGCTGAGATTTTCCAAGCCTATGGACAAAGGCAGGGCCATATTCTGAATCCATTTGTGAATTCAGAATACCATCTCAAACCAAGTTGTCTCCTTACAGAAAGCATTGATTGATGTAGACTTTAATATTCATTTCGATGACCCAGAAGATCCTCTGAGGACAGCGTTTGTGTCCATTCTAGATTCAGTAGGAGCTGATCAGAACGTAATAGGACCCACTCATGATGGTGGTCACACCCTGGATCTAATACTGACTTTTGGATTAAGTATAGAAAATATTGATGCAGTTCCACAGTCTGAAACTATCTCAGATCATTATCTCCACTCTTTTAAAATATGTCTTCGTTATAAGATATGCACCTTGCCATGCTATCGTGAAAAACGAACATTCACATTAGCTACTGCACAGAGTTTTATCAGTGATCTTACTGAACTATCAACTTTAATTGAATCATCATCAGATGACTAAATGCTTAGAGTCAACATTTCTCTATACATTAGATAAAGTAGCCCCACTTAAAAGGAAAATAATTAAAGAGAAAAAATTAGCACCCTGGTATAATGATGACATGCGCTCCTTAAAACAGACCACTCGCAAATTAGAATGTAAGTGGCGTCAAACTAAATTGGTAGTATTCAAATTAGCATGGAAGGATAGCCTTCTGAGCTATAGGAAAGCCCTTAGTGATGCTCGATCAATGTATTTCTCCAATCTAATAGAAGATAACAAAAATAATCCTAGATTCTTATTTAATATTGTAGCAAACTTAACCAGGAATAAGAACACCACAGAAACATCCACACCATCAATATGCAGTAGCAATGACTTCATGACTTTTTTCAATGACAAGATTGACAGTATCAGGAAAAAAATACAAACTATGAGTTTAAATCCATACAAGCAACTCAGTAGACAGCAATATAATTATATTGCATCAGCCATTAGAATGTTTTACACCCCTTCAAGAGACTGAACTATTTCCTCCTCAAAATCATCAACCTGTGTATTAGATATTTAACCTGCATGTTTCCTCAAACAAGGTTATACCAGAAATAATTGAACCTATTCTAAAAATAATAAACTTTTCTCTTAGCATTGGCTATGTACCTAAATCCTTTAAATTAGCAGTTATCAAACCCCTGATTAAAAAACCTGATCTCGACCCGAGTCAGTTGTCCAACTATAGGCCAATATCAAACCTTCCTTTTATTTCCAAGATAGACCTTTTCTAATAGAAAAGGCTGTAGCACAGCAGTTATGTTCATACCTACATGGGAATAGCATTCATGAAATGTATCAGTCAGGATTTAAACCTCACCATAGGACAGAGACAGCACTAGGTAAAGTGGTGAATGACCTACTACTGGCCTCTGATCAGGGTTGTGCCTCACTGTTTGTGTTACTTTACTGACTTTAGTGCATCTTTTCACACCACTGATCATAATATTCTCCTTGATCGATTAGAAAAGGTTGTGGGAGTTCAGGGAATGGCCCTCTCCTGGTTCAGGTGTTATTTGACTGATCGTTATCAGTTTGTTGATATGAATGGTGACTCCTCTACACATAGTAAGGTGAAGTTTGGTGTTCCACAAGGTTCTATTTTAGGCCCACTGCTTTTCTCTTTATATATGCTACCTCTGGGTAATATTATTCGTAAACATGGTATTAGCTTCCACTGCTATGCTGATGACACAATTATACGTTTCAGCAAAGCCAGATGAGAAACACAAGATTAATAAAATTGAGGAATGTGTAAAGGACATTAGACAATGGATGCTTAATAACATCCTTCTACTTAATTCTGATAAGACAGAAGTACTAGTACTAGGACCACATGAATCTAGAAGTAAGTTTTCCAACTATATAGTAACTCTGGATGGCTTTTTTGTTTCACCATGTGCCAAAGTAAAAGACCTTGATGTGATTATTGACTCCAATCTGTCATTTGAAGCTCATGTACATATCACATATTCTTTCATCTCAGAAATATTGCTAAGATAAGAAATATGATGTCACTGCGTGACACAGAAAAACTAGTTCATGCTTTTGTTACCTCTAGGTTAGATTATTGCAATGCTTTACTGTCTGGCTGTTCCAGTAGGTGCATAAACAAGCTCCAATTAGTCCAAAATGCAGCAGCAAGGGACCTTACTAGAACAAGAAATATGAGCACATCACCCTTATCTTATCTACACTGCATTGGCTTCCAATCAAATTTCGCACAGATTATAAAATACTACTGCTGACCTTTAAAGCACTGAATGGTCTCGCACCTCAGTACCTGAG
>JAQQZR010000037.1:4995515-5023015 GCA_030068235.1 Notoglanidium macrostoma | reverse complement strand
GAAATACCCCAGTCGGCTGCGAGGTTCAAACCCAAAACCTTCTTGCTGTGAGGCAACAGTTCTAATCACTGCACCACTCTGTCACCTGAACCAGAAAGCTCTTACCTCAAAACACACATTTACATATAATGAACAAATCAGATTGGTTACTCTTAATTGCACCTATGTGTGAATGGGTGAGTGCATGGTGCCCAGCAATGGACTGGTGTCCCCTCCAGGGTGTCTTCCCACCTCATGCCCAGTGTTCGTGGGATAGACTATACTGCCACCCTGACCAGGAGAAAGAGGTTACAGAAGATCTGCCCAACACAGATTTATCAATTACAGCTTAGGTTGAAAAATACTTGAGTATTTCTTTAATGGCTATCTTTCTACTAACCTAAAAAATATAAAAAGCAATTATATGGCCATTTTGATCTGTTTATGTTCTGTTCAGGTCAACATATACCGTATAGTCTTTTTAATTAATTCACTATTTTCTATAAGTGTGTTTGTACTACAGATATATGTCACTTTGACAAGTGTTTGAACATGTCTGGTTTTTGTAGCAGATGATTTTAGCTCCTTTTGCCATAAAGAAGATCCTCATGCAGACCTTTGTGTCATTGTTCCCATAATTATAGTTTAAACTGGGCACTCGCTGAAAAACAAACAAAAAAAGACCACATTCTTCAAAGGGTTTTTGTATAGATAAAGTCCTCCGAAATCAGAACTATTTCAATGTTCTATGTTTCTATGTTTTAATTGGTGTTTTTTGCACCTGTCCCTTAGTGTTACAGTTCAATACTATATCTAATACTTAGTTTTGGAGATATTCTTGTTTGAATTTTATAGTTTATCACATCCAAGAAGGCAAAAAAATAAAATAAAAATTTGACTGACTCATCCTGTGCTAGCCTTGTGTTCATTAAATGAAATGCTCTCTAGAATGTATATGCCATCCCCCCTGGGGGCTGGTATTACACTACAGTTGCAGCTCATTAGCAGCAACCATGATTCGTCAGTGTGTTTCCTTTCCCAACCATCCCATCATTGAAAACAAAATAGTTGGAATATATTCATTTAAAAAAAGTTGGAATTTCTGCACATGGCAGTTTTTTTTACTTTTTAACATGGGGAGTGTCTTACCAACTTGCAGCTGTTCAGTAGCAGAATGTCTAGCTATCTCTGATCATGTACACAATTCCATCTTTATACACCATCGGGGCTTCTCCATCAGTAGAGTAAGTAGTATCATTTTACCTACCCTTCAGAGATGTGAGATGCCTCCTAATGATGACCCGGCAGCTCTCTATCACCATCAGTGGGATGTTGTGAACTCAAACAAGGTTGTGTTTGCTACTGTGTAAATCAGTCAAACTTGTGGACTGAATTTGCTGGGATGCTTACTCCTGGGAAGATTAGCAATTGTCTTGAAGGCTCCCCATTTGTAAACAGTCCTCTGCACTGTAGAATGGTGAATTTCAAATTGTTTGGAGATGGCCTTATAACCCTTCCCAGATTGATGAGCATCAATAATTTCTTGTCTGAGGTCATGGCTGATGTCCTTTCTTCTTCATGATGTAGACACACGTGAGTGCTCCAGAACATCAAATTGCCATTGGTTCTAGTTTAATAGAGGTAGTCACACTTCTTGATGATTAACTAACCTTGTGCATTTCATTAGCGATGCCTGGCTGCTATTTACTCTCATAATAATTGTGGAAGTAGGAAGGGTGTATTTATTTTTCCTGTCTGAGGGGGTTAACGACTCCATACTGAAATCTGTTGTGTTTTTTGTTTGTTTGTTTGCTTTTGTTCTGTCAAAACATAGAATTGAAAGAGATGGTACTTTCTTTTTCCAATGTCTGTATGTCAACATATAGAATTAAATCAAGGTGTTTTATGTGGACATTATTCATGTATAGTGCGTAGGGGTAGCACATTATAGACACAGTGTGTACTACATATAGCTTATATGTACAGCTCATCCTGACTTGTTCAGAAACTCCATCCTCTCATTTACCACTCTTTGCCTTCTGCAGTATAAAGCCATGGCTCATTCTGGGGTTGCGTTATTATATGTCACTGCTGATGACTGACTTTTCTTTCTTTTTTTTTTTTAAGAGAAAATCTGTCAGAACTGTAACAGTGCTTTTCTGAACCCTGAAAATAACAAATGTTCCAGTTGTGTGATTCATTGTACCTGCTCAAAATTAATACCAACAGGGGAAGGGCTACTAGCACTGCTATTGCCATTTGATTTTGGATATATCCTGTCACATAACCTACAACACTAAGTGCAAAAACACTGAAAAAAGCAACGCTGTGATCTTTTGTTTCTTAACGTGCAAAAATGTTCAAGTTCTTACAAGCCATAGCAGCACAATCACTGATTTGTAGGTTGCAATTAAAATAAGCATATTTCATTCATCATTAACATTTTTTGGTCAGTAATTTCAATGCAGCCAGTATACGCTTTTTGATTTTTTTTGATTGAAGTCTCCAGATACTACTTACAATAATCATGATAATTATTCCTTTATTCAATAATCTTACGTAACCAATTTTCCTGGTCAGGGTCATGGCAGATTTGGAGCTTGTTTCGGGAACAGTGTGTGCAATGTGGAAAACCCTGAACAAGATGCCAGTCCATCACAGGGCACCACATACACACACATTCATATACACATTCACACCTAGGGGAAAATAGATTGCAGCCAATTGGAGACAAGTGCATGATTATTGGAGATGGGAGGAAACTTAGGAACCCAGAGGAAACCCAAACAGGCATGGGAACTATGGAATATGCAGAACTCCACACAGACAGGAGAAGGAAGAATGGAAAGAGTAGACAAGTGAAAAAAGGCAAGGGACAATGATAGATGAAGGTAAAAACATATGCAAGTGAAATTAGGTAATGTGTAGAAAAAGTATTATTTGTCAGGTTCATTTTTTCTAAAATAGTTCATTTTACACTTCCTTTTTCCCAATTCTTTGCCAGTTCTACTTTACAATTGCTTGAAATTACATTACATTACAAGTTATAAAGAAACTTTGAAAATCTCAAAAGGTGCAATCATACGTTTCACTCAGAGAGAACCTTGATTCATATTTGTATACCTTCTCCTAATGCTGTGCAGTATGTATGAGGCAGAGGATAAATGCAAAGAGCAAGCTCAGTCAATAAAACCGTTTTTTCAGCGAGAACACTCCTGGCCTGTTTGAGGCTACAAGATTTTGAACACGCATTGAGTTTTTAGCATGCACTGTGATATACTCTTTATTGTTGTAATACAGTCCAACAGATGTCCTTTCATCCCTTTCACTGTTTGCTTTTACTGCATGATGGTGAATTAGGCAGGGATATTTTTTAATTATCCAAACTATATACAGCATATGGAAGAACTGTAATTGCTTTAAAGCTTTTCAGTAGATGGATAGAGAGAGAGAGAGAGAGAGACTGGGAAAGTACACAATTTGTCTCTCACTCTCTCTCTCTCTCTCTCAAAGTGTGTGTTTAGATGTGTACAGTGAAATCCCCAGAGTTGATACCTCCTAATTTGTGCCAGCACAGAATGAAATGAATATTGTAGGTGATAAATCAGTGGTGAGGTTTTGTATGTGTGTCTCTGTCTATATCTGTGTTCACGCACACATGCCACTGCAGTTCTGCCTCAAAGAGTCTTCACTACTGAAACCCTATTAAGACAAATGGATCACTCCAGGAGCCATCAATCAAGCGTTGAGTGAAGCAGTCTACTGGAAAATGGAGCGATAAGTCAGAACTAACTCACTTTGAGGCTACAGCACCAGTGCGGGAATGCGTCAGCCACTCTAACAAAAACACTGCTATCAGTGTCACATATGGTGTCGATTACGCAGTATGTTCTGCACAGTATGTCAGATGTTATTATCACAGTTTATCACCTATGCTCAAAAAATGCAGTAATTCCTTTCAAGAATGTGTAGGTTACATGAAAATAACATTTTTAAATAACTACTCATGATGGATATGATAACTGTCATGTTCACTGACCAGTCTGCCAACCACATAGATTTATTCAAGTGATGTTTCATTAATAACACATTGTTTGTGTATTCTGGGCACTGTCATATCTCCTGTTGGCAGTGTGGGATTAATTATGTCCTGGTTTAATTTTTGTTAGAAATCTGTCTGTCACGGGCTAAATACATATTATATATAATTAGCAGTTATTCTAGGAAAGGCAATATATTGCAAACAATGTTGAAATGTGTTGAGCAGTGGTGGGTGTACAGTGTTGGGTACGCAATGTTAGGATTACAGTACGGTTGCAGAGTACATTGAAACTTCTGTACAGTTTCAATCCAAAAACATGAAAAATGATTTGATTCCAGAACTTTCAATACTTTCAATTCTTATTTCAATACAGTGACAGTTACCATGGGTAAATCACATTATATATACTGCTAATCAAATTCAAATTAAATTTAACATTAAAGACTGCAGAGACTCATAAGAACAAACATACAGTTTTGCACTTCCACTTTTTATTTGAATTACAAAATTACTTTCGGTGTAAGTAACTGTGTGTTGCATGAGCAGCGCAAAAGATGCCATCTACAGCCACGACACTGTAATTACTGGAACTTTTAAGGTGGACCAGAAAATCCAAATAAAGTAACTGAAACATAAGAAAACAGTGTCTGCCATTTTAAATAATTATAAACAAATAGAACACTCTGAGAAAATAGTGATACTAACCTGCGCCATTCCTTACACTGAAGGGTACCTCTTTTGTATCTACAGAGTGTATCGTTTATATGGTATTGGGAATGTGAAGTGCATTTTATATTAATTTAATAATTTAATGTACATAATTGGACCTAAGAGAAAATATTAATTAGGTTTTAGAGAAAAATATGTTTTAACATTGTTGGATGTGTTTGAACAGTGTTTTGAGTTGTGCTATGTATAGTGTTGATTATTCTCTGAGCAGGTTTGGGGTATATAGTATTGGGTATACAGTGTTGGTTGTGATATGAGCAGTGTTGGTTACGTTTAAATCAGTGTTGGGTATACAGCATCGGGTGCATACACAGTGTTGGGTATACAGTGCTGGGTATGTTTTGAACAGTGTTGGGTGTTGAGTGCTGGGTATGATTTGAACAGTATTTGGTGTACAGTGTTGGATGTGTTTCAAACAGTGTTGGGAATGTTTGAACAGTGTTGGGTATACAGTGCTGGGTATGTTTTGAATAGTGTTGTGTGTTAAGTGCTGGGTATGATTTGAACAGTATTTGGTATACAGTGTTGGATGTGATTTGAACAGTGTTGGGAATGTTTTGAACAGTGTTGGGTATACAGTGCTGGGTATGTTTTGAACAGTATTAGGTGTACAGTGTTGAATGTGTTTTGAACAGTGTTGGGAATACAGTGTTGGGTATGCATTGAACAGTGTTGGGAATACAGTGTTGGGTATGTATTGAACAGTGTTGGGTGTACAGTGTTGGGTATGTATTGAACAGTGTTGGGTGTACAGTCTTGGGTATGATTTGAACAGTGTTAGGTATACAGCACTGGGTGTACTGTATTGGGAATGTTTTGAACATTGTTGGGTGTACAGTCGTGGGTATGTTTGGAACTGTGTTGGGTATGTTTGAACAGTCCTGGGTATGTTTTGAACAGTGTTGGATATACAGTGTTTTGGTATGTTTTGAATGTTTGTTTGGTATACAGGGTTTTTAACAGTGTTTTGCATACGGTGTTAGGTATGTTTTGAGCAGTGTTGGGTGTACAGTGTTTATACTGCTATAATGGTCAGTATTCAGCTCAGCAGGTTGTGTTTGTCTGGGGCTCTGAGGCAGTGCTGACTCTGCCTCTCATTCTCTTGTTTCTGCCTGGTATCTGATGAGTGTCTGCATTCCATCATCCCGTTCACTCTGCACATGTATACACAGGCATGTGCAGGTGCTCACACACAAACACACAAATATTATTCATTGTTCATATGAAGTGCTAAAGTAAGCAGCATTGCAAGTGAATGTTGTTTTAGCACAGTGGAGAGTGGAGAACTGCTCTGCATTTATAACTCGATGATGTGTACGAGAAAATAAACATAAGCACTTATACATTGCCAAAACATGGCAGGTCATGCACAAACCTTCTATTTATAGGATCAAAAAAACACAAAAAACACAAATCACAGATTGTACTGTATGTGATGTTGACTTATATGATTTTTTTTATGCAATGTTAATTAGCTCATTAAATACCGCATTTCTTAGGATTTTTATGTCCTTAGCACATCATTAGCTGTAAGTCAATAATAGTGAACGATGCCTCCTCATAGCAGCAGCTGTTTGGAATGCTTTTGCAGTTACAGAAGCATATATATTTTATTGAAAGAAAAAAAACCCAAAAAAACAGTCATTGTAAGAGAGTGTGTGTGAAATAGAGAGAGAGAGAGAGAAAGAGAGAGAGAGAGAGAGAGAGAGAGAGAGCGAATGAGAGAGAGAGTTGGCCTGGGCCTTGTGTTGTGTTGTGGTGGTCAGTTGGTCAGTCAGCAGGTTCTGGGGATCTTTGTGCCGTGTGTGTGTATCAGAGCGCACACTCCTGATCCAACATGCTGAGAACACACAGAGAGAAAGTTACTCGCTCTCCAGCGCATGAGGTCAGAACACTTTTTCCATCTTTCATTTTCCCTCTCACAATGAACACATCACTGCTTGTCTTGTTTTGCAAACCTACACTTAAATATGTATTGAAGAGTAGCATGTTGTCTTTTATGTTCTGTTTCATGCTGTTGTCTAAAACCTGAATGTGTCATAGGCTTTGTTTTAGAAAACCTGTGATCTTCATCCTGCATACATACACTCTCCCTGAATATTGTTTTTTGCATCTGGCTCTTATGGGTCCGATCATTGCATTATAATAAGTCAAAAGTTCAGGAGGTGAAGTTTGTGAATATATATCATTTGATGTGTGGCATAGTTCTGAATCAGTAGTAACAGTAGTGTTGTGGCAGGAGGGTTTCGTTTTTCCAGGAGCATACACTAAATAAATTGCTGCTTCGTTTTACTGTCATGATTGAGATTTATACTAGATGCTTATCCTGTAGGAAATTTATGGCCATTGTTTGTAAGTTTGTTTGTTTTGAGAAGCACTGTGTCAGAATTCCCCGATGTCAGCACACTGCAGGACCTGGGATGATATACCACATGACATAAAGAGAACAAGAGTGGGGGTCCAGCTAAGAACAATAGCAGCATCAATCCCACAGTCATAATCAAAGTGCAGTGATAAACAGGTTTATTCATTGCTGAATGTAACTGCCATCTTTGTTTTGAAATAAATTTCACCACAAGGTTGTGAAATATTCTTGAAGATAATCAGGAACAAAATAAAGAGGAAACGTGCGACAGAAAAGTGTTTGCCCGAGATCGCAAGTTTGAATCCTGACTATGCCACAGCACAGCACAGTCTTTGGTTGGGAGTCAGAGTAGCAAAATTGACCGTTCTATCAGAGTGGGTGGGATGGCATTACTGCCACTCCCATCAATCACAGCAACACTAGCCAATCATAGGCATCTGTGAGCTCATGTACATTGGTAACGTTCAAAACATTAAGAGTGTTCTGTTCTCACTGATGCTTTTGTTCTTCACTTAACATGCTAACATGCAGCACTATAAAAGTCCATTAAGCAGGGTCAACTTGTTTCACATAGTTTTATACATATGAAACTTAAGTGGTCTGTACATTCATGAAACTATAAAAAATGCTAATACAGTAAGACAGAATTGCTGGGATTGGTCCATGGAGAGGGGTTTGGAGGAGTTCGCTACAACCTGAGCTGCACTCATGGCCAGGTAAGAGATGGCCAACAAATATTTGTGTTCCCATTTGCCATCTGCTGTTGGAAGAGAAATAGTAGACCAATTTCACTATTTCATTCCATTATAATTAAGACTTGTTTATAGCGTCAGTGGATCAGGTCTGATAAAATTGTAGATGGATGTCATTCTAGCATCATTTCAAGCCAGTGAAATAGTTGTGTGGTTAGAAAGGTGCGTGCTGTGCAATGCGTAAGGACCTGGATTGATCACAAGCATGGTAAATATTAGGTGGCCACAACACCAAGTTTAGCAAACAGAATGATATTTGAAGATTCAGTCACACATTCAGTACAGTATACATCCATATCTGTATTTTCTGTGTGCTTCAGGGCGTTCTTACAATTAATTCATAGTAATTATTATTAATTAATTGTTGATTATGTTTTATCTTGATCAACATATAGGGTAAAGTCCTGACAACTCCGGACTCCAAGGTTTGATCCTTAGCTCAGGTTACTGTTTATCTGGACAGGCTTCCTCCCAAGTCCTCAAAAACATACAGGGTGTGTTCATGCCTTGCACCCAGTGTTCAAAGGATCCACCACAACCCTGACCAGGATAAAGCACTTATAATACAGGAATTAAAACAATACTGAGTATTTCAGTATTGACAGTTGGTCTAGAGAAACCTAGGCATAATACAGAAAGTTTCCAGAGAAATATCTGCTACTTTTACCTTCTACATCCTCAGAAGCACTTTGTTTGTACAGTTGATTAAGGACATCTCATGAGATGTACCAAGAGTTTATATACAAGTATCTCTATTGACTACTACAAGGTTGATGTATTTGGTGCCAGACAAATGCTTTTGTATTGTAGCAATGCTGATCATTCTAATTGTAGCTATGCAGTGATGGCACTTCTATTATGTGTGTGTAATCAGCGTACGTGCATGTGTGTGTGCTTGTGCATTTGTCAGCTAAAAAGCATCTGTATATCACAAAAAAGAAAGTAAGTACTACTAAAGCAGTTGTGTTTGAGCCACCAAGGTGAATGATCTGTTGCTAGCAGGTAACCATGGCAACCCATCTACTGAACAATGGAAGGGGTTAAAATGTAATCATTAATCAGTATCCTGTGCACACACATGCTGACACACAAACAAACATGTACAGAGAGATCCCAGGACCAACATGAGCATTATGATTAATCTGCGAGATATTAATGTCCAGCTTGGTAATAAAATCTCCTATATAATGAGACCATCTTCAAAACCCAAATGGGGCACACATATAAAACCATATTGAATCAGTGTGAGGAAAAGGATAGAAACACACACACACACACACACACACACACACACACACACACACACACACACACCCCTCATTTCTAAACCATCCATTACACATGCATCATCCAGTGGTGTTTTGTGCAGCATCAATCATTAGCCTAATGGAAATAAATGGTTGCACATTCTTGATATATTGCTGTTATAATTATCAAAACAAGACAGACATTTGAGTTGGGCATAGTATCCTCACCCTCACTGGACACAGTGCATTAGCATTAGCATTTTGTATACTAAAAGATGAATACATGCATCATCATCGTGCTCAACATAAATATAACTAATAGCTAATCAGCATGCCACAGCACCACTAAGCGGCATTTTTTTCCCTGAGTGAATCCTCAGAGAAATGAAACAGAGCTAATTCTGGCCTTACACCAAATAACTTTTCAAGCGATTTCACTGTTGCAGACAAAATTCTAATGTCAGAATAAAATCATGTAACTTTTGCTAGAGTTGAGGCATGCTCCCCTCATCTCAGTCATTTGCTGTGGTCAGGATTAAGTCAGGCTTCAATTCGTTACAATCAACAGCATTTAATATTATCTTTAGTCTTGACTCATGCAAGTAGTGACCCTGCAAGATCCCCAGGCTTTGCAAAATCATAGATAATTGCTTGAAAAGCTGTTCGGTGTAAAGCTGGGATAACCCTGTGACTAATGACACCTCGTCTTCAGTACACTGTCTTTAGATGTGAGAGCGTGTCACACTTTAATCTTTTAAAAGTCTTTTCAGAGTCTTTTTGAAGTCTTCTAGTTCATGGTTAGCATAAATAAGATGAAATTCTTTTACCTCACACAAGGTGTTTTGAGATTGTTATCTACCATTAAAGCAGAACTTCAAGTCTAATAGTGGTGTGTCGTTGTTCAATGAATCAACTCTTTGAGCCGACTATTTGAGGTGAACATAAAAGCAGTTCTTCTGCTGAAAATTCATCAGTATTATGTATTCATGATTCTCAAATCCCTTTAATTGTCATACCCTGCTCCTTATTCCGCGCTCAGCGCACGGTGAAATCTCGGCCACGCGCACAGCGGGCGCTTCATCGCCGTTACGGAGGACGGAGAACGGAGACGGAGAACGGAGAACACCCGAACTACACGGACTACAGTTCCCATGAGCGCCTGCTCCCAGTGCCGGTGGCTCTCATTAATGGACTAATTGTGCCGTGTTTATAAGGACTGCTTTTGCGCTTCCGTTTTGCGAAGCACTGACTTTCTTTACACTGTCTGCCGAGCGTATATTTCCCGTGTGCATATTTCCCGTGTTTATATTCCGTGTTTGACTCAGTTTTGTGTTTTTTTGACTACTCTTTTGGATTGCCCCTTTGACTCTGTTTGTTCATCGCTCGACCCCTGCTTATGTTTGTTTATTCCCTCTGCATGCAGATTTTGTACCTCTGCTCAGTGTGTATATAGTGTATGATAGTATATATATTAAACTCAAGCTGAGTTTCACCTGCCATCTCCAGTCTACCTGCGCTTGTGTTCCGACCAACCCAGCACACGTGACAGAATGCTTCGCCCGACCAGGAACGCAGCAGGAGAATGGGAGGACAACCGAATACACACCATGCCCACCATCCTTCTTCAGAAGGTGGGAGTCAACACCCCGAGACCCTATGACGGAGTGAGATGTTCGCCAGATGGATTTTTACTCCAGTGCCAGCTCTTTTTTTGAGGACCTGCTGGACCCTAAACCTGCACTCAGTGTTCCAGTTCATTCCAAAGGTGTTCATTGGTGTTGAGGCCAGGGTTTTGTGCAGGGCACTCACATTCTTCTTTTCCAATCTTGGCAAACCATGTCTTCATGGAACTCGCTTTGTACACAGGGACATTGTCATGCTGGAAATGTACAGCATACAAAACAAATACAATTGTGTGCTTCCAGCGTTGTGGCATCAGGTGTCCACATACCTTTGGCCTTATAGTGTATCTTAACCAGATGATTATGTTGCACTCAGCATGTGTTATCTATCCCATGGTGTGAACACTGTGCTAGGCCATCTATAAGTGTTTAGCGAAACTATATCCAGGTGGAAATGTGATCGAAACAGCTACGCTGTGCTCAGGACCTTTGAGCTACAATGGAAAAGAGGCCATAAAAAATAGTGATAGACATGGCAATAAATTGCATTTCAGCCCTCAAATTATCTAACAATGCTTCATAATCTTCATACTTTGACTATCTGTGTGGGTTTAGTGTTCCAGCAGATAATTCTGACTGCTAGTGTAGTCTTACTCCATTGTATGTCTCAGAAAATTGCCAGCCTCTCAGTTCCATGAAACAGAAATCTCTTGTGTAGTGTGATTCATTCCCTCATCAGTGTCTCCATTCAGCAGGAAACCAAAACATTAAAAGCTGGTACCAATATATCAGTTTTGTAAAGATATTAAATCTTTACCAGATGGGTATTCACATGTGCCACAGCTGTGTGGAGCCAAAATATCACACAATTTCCACAAAATGCTCTGTGAGGTGTTGTGATAATGAGGAGAGTTATCAGGGAAGGATGTTGTTGAGTAATTATTGCCCCTCAGGCAAGGATAGAATCCCGCTGTTGATTATGCCCTGACATTCTGCACCTTGGCAGCTGAGAAAAGACTAAATGGACCTGTGTTAAAACTGGCTTCTGCCAAGGTCTCATTGAGGTCTCAGTTGCAAGGATGATTAACTCACCTTCTCAGAGTTCATTAAGCACTCCACAAGACTGGACAATCTCCATTACCCAAGAGTCCTCCCTCAAAGAACATTGCCATTACCCTACCCACAGTCACTGAGGTGTAACCTGGGGGGGAGCTGCCTGAGCAAAACCTCTTATACTTCATACAGTATATATTCATGAAGCATAGAAATCTCTGAGCCTGTCTACATATTATGATCCCTGTGTTATGTTTATTTCGGCATGGATTGAATCTGAAGTCACCCTGGACCTCACACAAAGGCAGCACATTCCTCTTTTCCTTTTGATCACCTCTTCTTTCTTTTAAGACTTTGGGAAAATTCAGGAAAATCCATGTACCTTTCTGTTCCATGATGAAGCTTGGGCATTATGTTTAGTCCCATAAGACTAGGTTTACCTTCAATTGCCCTGAACAATCCACTATCTCATTGGGTGATGGGGAACTGGCAGCTTGGCATCCCTGATCTCTCTCAACATGTTTCACTCTCTCCTGCTGTTTCACGTCACCCAAGTAAAAAAGCTTGACAATGACATAAGTCACTCATTCTCTCCAAACACAAAGAAACATGCTGTAAAGAAAGTTACCTTACCAATTACCTTCCTAGAAACAAGAGGTTAGATACAAGCTGCTTCAGGATATCAAAGTAAATCTTACTCCCTAGTTTCAAATGTTAAGAAATTACTAGTTATCAGTTGGCCTACCACTTCTCTGAAAGCTCCCAGCTCTTTAGAAAAAGTAATACCATCCATAGACTACAGCAGTTTAAGTTCAATCACAGTAAATTTATTGTTATCTTTTACCATTGATACTAACTGCTCTACAATGATATTTAGAGCTGCATAATGCTTTTAATGTGATACCTTTTTGTAAGGAAAGCAAATGCAAAACTGTGCTTGTCACAACTTCATGTGCCACATAGTGTGGTCACTGACCCTTTTTATATGTCTCCTACATTATCAGGCTTTTTTCAAGCCTGTATTTATCGTACATAATGATGACATCTTCCAGACCCCCAAGATGGACTAAACTTTCTTACCAGGTTGGTGTGTTCAGCCAGATGAGAAGTCAAGGAGGAAAGACGGAGCTTATCAGAGCTCCTTCTAACTGTTTGTCCAGCAATTCTTTTTGTTCTCAGGTCCACCCATGACCACCTTATCTATCAGGTTCGCATGCCTGTGACATTCAGGCATACAGGCAGGAGTACACTGCAAGGTCTTCAGACAATTATTGGAAACTAACCAAATTAGTTAAAGCCTGACAAACTACACTCAGTCCAAAACCTCTAGGGATCTGCCTGTCAGTATCCTCAGGTGCTGACTGTCCTGAGTCAAACCTGATCTACCTACATCCCAATGTTTGAGCCTTTCTAATTGCTGTAGACAAATTCTCAAAAGCCTGCCAGTTAACTCCCCTGAGGAAACTTTCTACTTCTGTGGAGACTGCAGAAGCCCCTTTTCATTATGTCCTTCACTCCAAGAACAAATTGTATCTGAGGTGTTCAATTTATCAATCATATGTTGAAAACTTTTTACTGGCAGCTTATCATTGATGCCAGGCTTTCTTGTTGTTATGACCCTCGATTTACCAGAAAGGCATAACAGATCCACTAGGCCACTAGGAGGTCAACAGGTTTCTCAGTACTTACTGCAGCAATGCACAACATGAATGGAGCTGTTGATTCCCCTTTACTCTTAAAAATAACACCGAAATTTTTTTTATTGTGTGCTAGACATTCTTCTTCTTTTGAAAAGCCAATTTTTGGGCCTGTGTTTAAACCCCATGATGGAGGGACATCATGGAGTTTAATACAATTCAAAACATCTGCAATCTTAGCATGTAGCAATACAGTTATAATAACAATTTACCCTTATTGTTCAGTCCTACTGCGCATGTTGATGGACTAAGGAAAACATTGGCTGGCTGGGGCTTTTACCAGAGTGTGTGCAACCTTCAGTGAAACAGTTGGACACATGGTAGTGCCACCTGACAGATTTACTAGGATTGACAATTAGAGATTTGCCAATTTCATAGGCTGTGATATCAGTGTAGATATAGATAGAAATTTGTGTTAAGCCAATAATATGTGGGAGTTAATATTTCAATACATTTATATTTACTATATAAATTTACATATACTATATACTATATACATTTACAGTTATAATTAAATTAATGCATTGGGTATTGTTGAACACTCCCTCATTCTTTTTATCCCTTCTCATTTTCTTTCCTCTTCTAGCATTGTCATACTCTTCCTCGGCCTCTCTTGCTGTATCTTTTGATGGTTTAAATCAGTCATATGTCTGTTTTCTTTTTCTTCATATGCGTCTACATTAAACATCAGATCTCTTAAATAATACACAACACTCCCTCTCCCTATAAAACAGAAGGGTTTTTGAGCCCTGTGAAGCTGTCAGCTGTAGTTTCGTTGCCAATGTAATTGCAGTCCGGCTGTGTGTGAGTCACTTAGCTTGGTACAGCAAAAAAAATGAATGCCCTAAGGGCATCAAAACTGCCCTAACCTAGTTTCAGTGGTGAGCAGAGCACAGGGGGCTGGGTGTCTGAACTCCCAGACACACTATGATGCACACTTATGTGTTGGTTACACAATATTATTCTGTTCTGTTTTGGCTTATTTGTTTCTTGCTTAATTAGGTCTTATAGTCTGTGTTAAGGCTTCTTAACCAAAAGTTCATGTGCTACTGTTGTTTTGTGTATTAGAATCCACTTGCATGTGATCAGTACCACATGCATACACATATACATTTGAGGTCAGAAGTTTACATACAGTTATCATGGACATGAATGTCTTATTAGGCTTCCGGTGATTTCTTTGAGCTGGTCTTTTTCATGATTGTACAACATATATCTTTAACAAAAAATTAAAAATAAATTTGGTTCAAAAACAAGTTGCAGTTTATTTTGGGTTTTCAACACAGGATCAAAATATGTACATAAAGGATCAAAAATATACACAAAGAATGTCTTTTATCTTTACAAGGCCTCTTCATTTCTTGTTATTGATCACGGTTAACTACAACTAGTAGCTTCTACGTACACAACATAAAAACAGTTTGTTTGTCAAGTACAGGTTAATAGGAGGTGTAGCAACTTTTCCAAGGTCTGGATGAAGACCCAAACTGTCACCCTCAGCTGAGAGAAAATTGGTTGGTCAGGAACAACCCAGGACCCATCAGGGCACACGCCTACCATGAACTGGAAGCTGCTGGAACACTGTATACAGTCAAGTGAGTTTTACATCGCAATGGACTAACAGGCTGCCGTCCAAGAAAGAAGCCCCTGCTCCTAAATCAACAGCTTCAAGCTTGACTAAAGTTTGCAGCTGACCACAGGGACAAAGAAAAAGCCTTCTGGAGGAAAGTTTTATGGTCAGATGAGACAAAGATTGAGTTGTATGGACACAATGACCAGAGGCACAAAGAAATACTGTACCAGCTGTTAAGGATGGTGGTGGTAGCATCATGCTCTGGGGTTGTTTTGCTCCCAGTGGAACTGGTACATTGAACCATGTAGATAGAATAATGAAGAACCTCAGAATTTTTTTTTCATAAAATCAAACCATCAGCTAGATGGTTGAAAGTTGGACACAATTGGGTGTTTCAACAGGACACTGACCCCAAACACATATCAAAGCTGGTTGTGGAATGGATAAAGCAGGCTAACATTAAGCTTAAAACAAGTCCTGACCTCAGGACACCAGTCCAGGAAAAATACAAATTTAACTGAAAATATGCAACCAGAATTCTGCCAGAAGCTTGCCGATGGCTGTCAAAAGCATCTGGTCAAGGTGAAACTTGCTAAGGGACATTTAACCAAATATTAGGTGTGCTGTATGTATGTTTTGACACTGTATATATAATTTTATCCCTGTGCTGATTTACCAGAAACACAAAATAAATTAAAACTTGCACCAAATCCTTGCTTTTTTCCTATTAAAGATGTATGTTGTACAACCATTCTTCCCCATGAAAAGAACAGTTCAAAGAAATCACTGAAAGCACAATATTGCCATGACATTCATGTCTGTGTTAACTGTATGTAAATTTCTGACCTCAACTGTAAACACATAAAAACAGGTGACAAATTAAAGGAACTTATAATGGCTAGCTGTATTTAACTTTGGAGGACATTTTGCGGTCATGGATTAAGTACACCTGTCCACTTAAAATGAAGAGTAGCAGCAAATCAATACAAAGATCTTCTGAATGATCACCTTTATAATGGGAATGACTCTGCCCCATCTATAAGGCACTGGGGCTCACTGAATGGCTTGATGATGAAAATGACCTTCAAACTCACTATATATATAAACCCATATGAACACCTATGGACGACTTTGGACCTAGGCGTGAAACAACACACTAAAATCAACAACATCAAAACACCAGTGGTAAGAATGGTGCTTGACCCTCTAGCATAGTTCCAGAGACGTGTAGAATTGAGTCGTTGTTCTGGTGATTCATGGCCCAAAACCTTAGTGATATATTTTTCTTCCTTAATTACTTTTTTAACTTTATTGAAACTTGAGATTGACAAGCTTGGTGTGCTTAATGAGAAATATTATTTTTACAGACATACACACATGAGTGTTCTTTGCTCCAGATGTTTGATGCAGCTGTGATCCACTGTGTCTAAATTATCATGTCTGCTGCTCCCCCCCCCCTCTCTTTGACCAGCATCAGTCAGTCCTCTTCTCATCCTGATCCTACTTTCCTTATTCTCCTTATCTGCGTCCTCCTCTCACTAGAGGCTCATTTATCGCTTTATAGTGTCCAGTAATGTGTTGTCTTATCTCAACACTTCAGCATTGGCACAACTCAAACAGCTCTCATATATTCAGACTGCATTTTTATGAAGCACAGCCTGTGCAGTTTAATTCGAGATTATCATCTGTCTGATACAATGAACTATACAAGAAAAATATATATCATTTATCCGTGTTTACTTTAAAAAAAACACATTTAATGAAAAAGAAAATATATACACAATTCTGCTTCCGAGAGTGTATATTAAAATGAAATTGTAAGTGTTACTAGGATTTGTTTTTTTGTTTTTTTATGTAGTGTTGAGTTTTTATGCAACTGTACATTTTACCTAATGCAAATGTAAAAATTCAAATAGCAAATGAAGTACCACTGATTAATACCAAGCAAAAGATTAGTGTGCTTAGCACGGTCACATCCACAAACAGATGGGTGTCTGCCTGCAGGTTATGACCATTTGCTTTATACTTAATGCTTGGTTGATGTGCTCCATGATCGAGAGGTGCTCAGTATGGATTAGATGCAAGTCTAAAAAAAGAAAGGAAGGATATAAAGGAAAGTGGTTGAACTAGCATTTGAAATGAGTATAATGTACAACACCATCTTTGTTTTGTAAATGGTGTGTATGTGTGTATGGTATGGCTGTAGAAAATCTGTTGTGAGCTGATGGTGATGAGTGAAGTCCAAACTGAGATTGAATTCAGTAGTTTTACTTTTTGATTGCGACAGTGATATTTTCCATTATGCAATCGATTATTACATCTTTCCTCCATGTAAGATTGATGTTCTTATTTCATTTCCAGTTTATTATACTGGTGTTTTGGTGTGTTGAAGCGGGGATAAAATGGTTTAGTTTAAAGCGCACTGTGCATGCGTACAATCTGCAGCAGATAAAGCCTTAACGTTTTATGGCATCCATGCCTAGTGTACCATGTTGTAAACATCCACTGCTAATAAATGTGTGCATGAACTGAATATTAGCTTCCTGTTCTTGTATAAGAAACACATCTTTCCTCTGCTCTCTAACACCCTGTTGGCTCTGCTCCATCCTTCCAGTATGATAGCTCATAAAAGTACTCTTAAGATGATTACGTCAAATTGGTGTTAGAGCGAAAGAGAAAGATGCCTCTGAGCCGAGACGTGGGCTTCCACTACGTCTGCTCTGTGCACTCGGACATCCAGCCAGAAGCGTAGCTATACGCCAGGCACTCATACTGGTAGAGGTCAGCTTTGTATAATGTCAGGTCTGTGTGTAATATGTGTGTTGGAGTGTGTTTTTGAACAAAAAGGTCTACTTTTTGTTGTAGAGTGGAGAAACCTGAATGTGTGCATTAAATTTAATTTATGCTCTGACATGGTTGTGTCACGTATTTTGAACTGGACTGTGTATATTTTAACATTACAGTGATTTGTTGTGGATAGTGTTACGTTTTATTGTGATAATTAGAGCGAGAGTGGTTTTTATATATTGTGAAGGTGTGCTGTAGTGATGTAGAGACAGGGCTGCCTCTACCACCAACTAGCCTACTCCTTCTTGTTACTAGTTTATAGGCCTCATACAGTATACCCTTAAAAGATAGTAAAAGAGAAAGGAAGCTGTTGGAAGAAACTATTTGACTTTTTCCTGTTTGGATTAATTCCACACTCTAATCCGTTCATCTGCTAGTTATAATGATAAGTCCATATAAATCCCACAAATACTCAACCATTTGTTTTTGAGATATTGCACAAGCGAGAATCATGGACTGATGACGAATGGACGGACATCCTGAAAATATAATGCTTCCACTTTGTAGGAGAGGCATAAAGAACACTTCAAGAGATTTTTCAGGGGTATATTTGATAGTTAAGGTTTCTTAGCTCCTTAAAAATGCTTTCTAATAGGAAAACACTGAGCTGTAGGGTTCTCTGTGGAGACAATAAGAGCTCACCCCTTCATACTCCAGTCACACTGAAAACCATTTATTTACCGCTATTATGCTGTAATGGTGTCGTGTGGGAATGGGAGCAAAATGGTAAACTCCAAACGTTAATCAATCCCCTGGCAACCTAGTAACATTTAATGGTAATCTTTTGCCATGGCTCCAGAGGGAAATGAAATCATTGGGGTAGCGTGTTGTTATCGGTCATGACATTGCTGGCAGTGTCAGTGATATTGTGACAGAGCTACTGACACCTACATAAGGGCTGTTGTCCATATAGTATCTTTTTCAGAGCGCCAGCATCTTTTTTTCAATTCTTCCTAATGAGGAGAGAGCGTATGCGGCCACATGTGGCCGCCTAGAGAAAAAGCGCTGCACCCAGCATCTTTTTTCAGCGCGTTCCACCGTCTTTGTGCTTCTTGTTGAAAATCTCCGAACTTATCAGAAAGGCACTGGTGAAGTCACTGTCACTCCTTTTTAGGCAACCAATAATACGGAGGATCTTTCTCAGGTAACCAAACATATGGCAGTTGTCATAGAAACAAAACTAATGCGCAGCATGGGAGCACTTTTTTTGATGACGCTCTGGGATGAAGCTCTCCCCTGCGGCCTCCCAGCACTTTTCTGCCAGAAAAGAAAACGCCGTATGGACACTCACCCTAATCCGAATACTCAGACTGCCTCACTGTAAAGTGACTGGCGGGAAATTCAAGATAAAAAGTAAAGAAAACATCAGCAAATATGGCTGGACATGTTATAAATAGCCTTTGCTTGAACAAAACAAATGTTCAGATGCAGGAAGAGAACTCTCTCAACAGAGACATGATGCAACTCGACTGGGGCTATGTTGCTTCTAACTAGCTAACGTCTCAGCTCTGGTTTTCCCAACAATATGGACTTGCCGCCTTGTGAATTATATATCATACCCAGTCTCGCATTTTTTACACGTCTTGCAGAGGTTCATGCTTCATAGCATCCCATTAAATGCAATCAGGTGGGAATACAGAACATCCGTTACTGTACTGTTATGGAAGGCTGAGTGGAAATAAGAATTTGTTATCTATCCCATGGTGTTTCAGCAGTCCGGATGTAACTGTACAAACTGTTGTTGGTGCTTTAATTAATTAATTAACTTTTTTCTTTCAAAAGGGTTCCTGAAATGAAAAGCCTTTGTTGTTGAGCTTCACTTAAAGGTCAACCTGTAGATCCCGTTAGGTTCATTCTTTTTCTAATAGACTATTGAGTTCTGCTGCTGTGTAGTTTTTACTAAGCAGCCACATTAAGAATGACTTTTAATTCACACCAGTGTCAAAAGGCACAGAAATATCAGAAAATCACAGAATATCAGTGCACACATTCTTTTTTGTACTTTTAAAAACAGTAAATGAGGGGTTTATTGTAATGTTAAGAAAATGATGTTTTATTGGTACAGGTCCAGGGTTGAAATTTTGAAGGTTCTGTATCGTAAGATATTTTAAGATACTTTAGGTACTTCAAAACCTGGAAATTCCTTAAGGTGTGCTTTAAATAAACATATCTGACATTTAAATAGTGTTAGATCTAATCTGAATGCTAAAATAGATCAAGTGTAACCTGCAAAGAAGCTAACAAACACACAGCTTCACAACAAAATGCCATACAGCACTGGCATTTTAGCACACTTTGTTGGATGTTTAATGATGCCGTAGGAAACAGTGACTGTTACAGTCTCAGTGTGAAGAATAGGCTACATATCAGACAGAAAAAGTTCCCACTTTAGAATTGTTTCTGCATGAAAGCATTGCATTGTTTATTAAGTAGCTGTGTGAAGGCTCCTAAACAATGTTTATCAAGCTTTGTTCATCGATCTATTTAAATGCTAAATGTTCTTTCAAGTTTCCCGGTCCAAATCCAGACTATCCATTTTTCTTCCGTAATTGGTTCCCCAGCTACTCATGTAAACATACTGATAGAGTGCCAGGCTGCTGTGGGTCAGAGTGAATCTGCATAAGATAAACATGATGAGCACAGTATCTCTCTCCTTCTCACCTGGCTTCTTGTGATTGTCTAATTTCAGCGTGAGTTTGTTGCAAGCCGGAGCCTGGCTCTGGGGGTAGCAGGTGGTCATTAGATTAAGATGGGGACACATCTGGGCGAGACACAGTTCCAATGAACATTCTGCTCAAGTTAGAATGGTGTCTGATGTGTCTAAAAAATTTAAATGCTGTGTATATATACATATAGCATATAGCTATGCCAAGGTAAAAGAAGTACCGTATATTGTGTTGCAGTTCTATACAGTGTTAGTTATGTATACTATACAGTATTATTCACAGATGAGGTACTATCCACAGATGAAGCATTGTCCATAGATGAGATGGTTATCCACAGATGAGATTGTTATCGACAGATGAGGTAGTTATCTGCAGATGCGTTAGTTATCCACAGGTGAGATAGGTATCCACAGGTGAGATAGTTACAGTAGCTGTATTTTGTCCAGTGCAGGTAATGCCTAGATGTACAATGATGCATGAATTAAAGGATTGATTTGAGTTCAGAGATGTTTAAGAAATTTGGTTCTGTACCTTCCTTCCACTTGAGTGTTGTTTAATAATATTGATCCTGAGAACTATGGGAAGCTCCTTCACCTTCACCAACATTGTCAATTTTTTCCACCTGTCAGGAAACCGTGGAAAGGCTGCGCTTGTGCAGGCAAAGATGGGTTTATTTACAGGGAGTATATACAAAGAAATATATGTACAATATCTATACAAATCTATAATACAGACCAAAAACCTCAGGCAAAGTATTAGTCAACAAACTAGACAGGGAGATTGTAGCAAGGAGCTTCCGAGGGGACTTGGGCACAGCACTGGACCCAGCCACATCAACTTTCAGCCTGGATAAGGGTGTGGACATGAGTGCGAACTTGGGCATAGGCATGAGCGTGGGCTTAGGCGTAGTCTCAGACAGGAACTCGGGCAGGAACTCAGGCAGGAACTCAGGCATAGGCTCAGGCAGGGGTACAGATTCAGGCATAGGCTCAGGAATGGGCTCTGGATCCAGCCGCCCCGTCAGCCTGTTGGGTGAGCTCTTTCTTGCACGCCGCCCCTATCTAGGGGTCTCGGCTGCCAATATAACAGGAATACACACTTTAAGAGGGCATCAAACTGTTCAAGGACCTTTAGACTTGGCTGATGCTGGCAACAGAGACTCTCAGCCCATTGCTGGCCTGGCCCTGTTAGCCTAGACAATATGAATTTGACCCATCTCCATCCAGTGGACTTGGATTCCACCAGGTATTGATAATAACGCTGGCACTGGAGCAAGAAGCCGTAAGGTGGATTTTCCATGCATCCTGGTATGGTAGTTCTGGCCTGTAATTCAGCTGCACGTACTCAGAAGCACATGCTGTAATGCAGGGAGCGGTGGAGAACACGGTACGAGCCACCGAGGGCATACTGCGCTCGTAGCAAGGGGCTTCTGAAGGACGAATCCATGACACCACCCAATGATAATAACCCATTTATGACACTAGGTACAGATTGTATGAGAACATCTGTTTCAATGTAACTTTTACGTTTATATATTTTAAATATAGTGTCCAAATGCTTTCACCCTATTAATTTGGTTTGTTAAATATATCTTTGGTTATTCTTATGAATATAGTACGTACTGTTGTTTTTCATATGAATAACTACATTATGTGTGCAAATTTGAATTGGATATATGCAAATTTTTAAAAAGTGTCCAAATGCTTATTTCCCCTTACTAGGTGGCTAAGTGGTTTCAGCTCTGTGATTGTGTCCAGAAGGCCGTCAGTTTAAATCTCAGGAATGAGTGAACGTCACTGTCAGGTGCTTAACTCTCAGCTGCTCATCTGTCTATATCCTGGAATTGCAGTCTGCTTCATTAAAGTCAGTTTGGATAAAAGCATTGCTAAAATGAAGAAAGGTAAATGTACATTCATGAAAATATGCCAATAATTATGACCTTTATTACGTGCTGTATAATAGGCTAATAAAAATTAATATCCATTACCTCAATTATCCATTCCAACCTCTACCTGAACTCTAGTCTTATCTGAAGAACCATAATGAGAGACTTACTGAAATATGACCAACGCATGGTGGAACTTCGCATTTGTACTACAGTACTGTGTAAAAGTCTTGAGCCTGCAACCCCCCTCCCACTTATTTCTTTATATTTTGCTAGGAAAATGAAACAACAGGTACTGTGATTTACTGCAAAATGTACAAACATACATGTAAATACAGTATATAACACAAATAGAGTTTGTATAATTCTAACAAGCTTTAAAGTCAATATTTGGAATGAGCACCATTATTCTTCAACACAGCCTGAACTCTCTTCTTGTAATTTCTTTAAGTAGTCTTCAGGAATAGTTCTCTAGGCTTCTTGAGGGACATTCCGAAGCTCTTCTTTGGACGCTGGCTGCCTTTTGTTCCGTTCTCTGTCAAGATGATCCCACACTGCTTCAGTAATGTTGAGATCCGGGCTTTGGGGAGGCCAATCCGTGACTGATGGTGTTTATCTTGCTTTTTCTATTGAGGTATGCAGGAAGCCTGGAGAACTGTTCCTCAGACTATGTTAACGAAAAACACAAGAAAGTCTGGCTCTTTGGAAGCAAATTATGAAGAAATGAGGGATGGTTCAAGACTTTTGCACAGTTCTGTATGTGTAGACGTGACTGAGGCAAAATAGTTTCGGATTTTCTTGGAGCAGCCGAAGGGACATGAACAGAACACAAGTGAAACCAACTTGAAAGCTATCGAAGCTTACAGGGTACATTGAAAAAAAAATAACATTAATGATGCAGTGCATAGAATTATTTATTAAAATATGAAAAACATATGGTTAGTGAATCATGGGGGGGACCTCTATAAAATGACGTTTATGAGCTGCTGTGAGTTGCTCTGATGTGATTAAACATCATTACACCCCCAACATAAGATGCAAAAGAATCGAACTATGTGTCCATAGAGTTGTTTATCTAGAGAACTCATGAGCGCTGCTAGTAGCTAATAGCTGGTGAGTTTATCTGTATTTTTGCATTTCAAGAGAAGCTTGTTAATCTGTCTTTTTATCCTCTTGTATGGTTTTAGCTAGCATGCTCCCACCGCCAGACAGATTGAGGAATAGGTAACAAAACATCCTATCCACATCACTGATCTATGTGTGTGTTCTCAATGTGTGTTTGCACCTGGAGCTGAGTCAGTAAAAGCAGTGCATGTGGGACTTCAGGAGATGAGAACTGTTTTGCAGAAGTGTTTGGATTAAAGAGAGCCATTAATGCACGAGGCTGTAAATGTTAATTCGCATGAGTCAGAGTCAGAAAAGGGCAGAGACGTACTCTGACATGATAATGACACCTGATTTTTGTCTGCAGCTCAGTAGCACAGTAGCACTCTCACACTTGCACACATGCACACACAAACACAGACAGGACTCCGCTAATCCGATGTGACGGCTAGGTTATCATTTCTTTTGTATCACATCTCCATAACAACAGCTTGAGTGGCTCTGAGAGAGAAAGAGAGAGAGAGGGAGCTCCACAGAGTTTCTGTCCCTCACAGTGAGGATGTGGAAAGTGGCAGCGTGAGTGTGTGAGGGCTTGTGTGAGTCACTCGGATGATAGAGGTAGACCCGGATAAGGATTGTGATGTGCAGGTTACTATCAGAGTGAAAGCAGAGATTGGTGACGCTTACCACAGCACATGGTGAGAAACCCGCAGCTGTTTTTTGTATGTTTGTTTGCTTTAGGGTGTTGTGTGTATGTGAGTGTTTGTGTGTATGTGTGCGCGCGCATGGTGCAAGACTTGTGAAGTTACATAACAGTCAGTAAGATGGGAAATTGTGGAATGGTTCAGGTATTTTGCTATCGACTAAAACAAGTAAAACCATTTCCAGTTCAACAGTTTATTCTAGCGAGAAAAAAACAGCATATTACATGATAGCATTCAGCATATAGAATATCATATTGCTTTTAATGCATGCGCTTTTTGGTCTGTCTGCACATGTGTAGCTCCATTGTGTGTCTTAATGTCCTTATCTGACTTCAGTATTATATCAGTGTGTAAAGTGCTGGACAGGAGGTTGTGACTTCACCTTCCTTATGCGGTGCAGTGACAAACACACACACTCTCACTCGCTGCTTCTGCTGCTGTCTGTCTGAATTGAACATTTTATTTGCTCTGTCCTTGGGCTTGAGAAGCAAGTTCATCTCCGTTCAAAATCATTTCATACTTTAGTATAGTAGTGTGGGCATAACAGCTCGAGGCAAACAGCTGAATGATAACTACACAAACAGTTGCATCTAACTGGATTACTAGAAAGCCAACAGCATTTTTTTTTTTTTACCTCTGCTGAATATTTCTGAAGGTAGTGAGTGAGCGAAGGGTGGTGCATGTGTCCAATCCTCTAATGTAGGTTGTATTAGCAACTAAAGATCAGATCTTAGCTTAGCTTCTTAACACAGCTGCATATTTTTCTATAAGGCCTGACTTATATTAGGTCAGAATGAATGAAAATCAAATAGATAATACACTGATAATATCCCTATAAATCAGATTCATGAGTTTTGTTGTTGTTGTTGTTGTTGTATGTAGCTGTATTAAACACTCTGGAGCACTCCAGGTTTTTTAGTGTACTTTAAATTTGCTCTTGTTTTACATTTTTAGCATTGTAAGAATTAATAGTACAATTTGTTTTACTTTTAAATATTGTAATGGATACTGATTATGTATATTGCTGTTTCTGGTGGCTGAATTTGAAGTGACCTTCAGCATCACCTTATCAGTAGATTTATTTCACTACTGATATTAGTATTAGACAGCTTAAAAATGAACACTCTTGTGTGATTAGCATTTGTTGTTTTTTTGGATTATGAGCAATCCCCTTAATGAATGCTTTAATTGTTTATATAAAATGTAATGCATTTAGACAATTCCAGCATTATGGATGTGACATTTGCACTCACATTGACTAACAAAATGTCTCCCAGCAGTGACCACCATAAGCTCCATTTGCACATGTCATTATTGAACCTCTTGAGGACAATACAGATAAATCTTATAAACTCATGTATTGATTCACAAATACATAGCCTCTATCTGCGTTATGGATGTGACACCAAACGGACAAACACTTGTGGGAGACAGCACATTATCTCGAGACCCTCGCAGACAGCACCATACGTATAACATCAGAGTGACTTGAATGAACACAAAAAGTATAGATTTAAAAAAAAAACTGGTGTTATGGAGGTGACATGTTTGCATTATGGATGTGTAGTCCATAAATTTGATGTATAAACGATGCAAATTTCTCTTTGAATCACCAGGATAAGGTAATACAGTGAAATATAAACATGCATGAATATTTTAAAAGCAGGCTTTCTGCACTCACAGCTATATTGTTCCATAATAAAGTTGACGTTTGTGAGGAATTGCCCAGTTTCATATTGTGTGTGTGTGTGTGTGTGTGTGTGTGTGTAATTCATTTATCCTCGTTCCAGGGAAGATACATAACTCTTCTACATGCCTTTTATTTTATCCCATGCTGCATTATTGAACTCTCCCATGTAGATTGCAGTCACTTAACCTCTCTATCTTCCTTTTCTCTGTCTTCCTAACAGGCAAACTTGAAGAAGTTTATGGAGTATGTTCAGCAGAGGAATACTGAGAAGATTTCAAAGTTTCTGGAGAAAGGCCTCGACCCAAATTTCCATGACCCAGAGACTGGGGGTGAGTCATATAATCCTCGCTTTATGGGATGAGAGGTCTCTCAGCTGTACGGTTTAGTTCTGGATCACTTCGTACAGCTTCTTACAGAACAGTGTCTGTGTTAGGATTCTCACAAAGGAAATATGCTTTACTTTAGATTTAATCTTTAATCTTTATTTTTTATTGGGTTTTTTTTTTGGAAGTTGTATTGCCTAGAGAGGAATCAAAATGAATATGGTGTAATTTGCATACAGTGGCTCCAGTTCTCATTTCAAGAGTGAGATTTGATCATTTTCTAAACCGACGACAACAACAACAACAACAACAACAACAATAATAATAATAATAATATGTTCAACTCATTTTTGTCTCAAATGCCTGGTCACTTTATAACAGAGACAAATATTTCACAATGAAAACGTACAATAAAAAGGATAAGCAGTGAACAGACACAACAAAACACTTACATATGTAAGTGTGGTAAAGCTTTAGAAGACAACTTTACCTGTAACGCTGTCTGTATTCACAATCTGCTACACAGATGCCTCCATATGGTGTACATGTGCTCGGACATGAATGCGCCGAGCAGACGGAAGGGAAAGATTGCTGCATGACAGCAGGGTTTATTGCAAACGCTATGTCGTATGACACTTTGTGACTTTGGTGGAAGGTTGTTTTGGAGGGTTGAAATAAAACCAGCATGCAAAAGGTGAATTAAAACAGCTAACACAAGCAACTTGGTGAGAAAACTGGCAGACAACTGCTAAAAAACGTCCACACACATAAAATGATCTCCTTAATGAGTGTTTTTATTGATGCTCAGATGCTTCGACCTTCTCCGGTCTTCATCGGGTTCTCTATGAAGGTAGGTCTACTAGTTAATGAAATTCATCTGCCTTTCAGAGGCAGAGCTGGTTTGGTTATTCTCACGGGTTTGCTAGGAAGAATAGCTTCAGATATTTCTGTGCTGTGAGACCAAGGTGTCGATCCTAGTGGAAAACATTAAGTGAAAAAATGAAAATAGAAGCAAGAAGGTCCTGGGTTCGAACCCCGGGTCACCCAGGGTGCCTTTCTGTGTTTGCATGTTCTCCCCGTGCATTCGTGGGTTTCCTCCGGATGCTCCGGTTTCCTCCCACAGTCCAAAAACATGCATATTAGGGCAAATGGCTACTCTAAATTGCCCATAGGTGTGAATGCGAGCGTGTGTGGCTGTTTGTCTGTGTTGGCCCTGTGGTGG
>JAQQZR010000037.1:4976138-4992510 GCA_030068235.1 Notoglanidium macrostoma | reverse complement strand
CAAGATGCTGGGATTGGCTCCAGCTTCCTCGCGACCCAGATGGATAAAGCGCTATAGATAATGGATGGATGGATGGACATTTTACTTATTTGTTTATTGATTGATTGATTGATTGATTGAGTGTAACTTTGGGATTGAAATCTCAATACTACTCCTGATTTTGGTATCAAAGTTTTGGTATTCTGACAGCCCTGCTGTGTATTATTTTCTTACATGCAGTATTTACCTTAAGTACACCATGCTTGGATACCTATAAGGCGTTTCTAAATAAAAATCAGTTATTACCTGTTGCCAATACATGAACAGCTAGTCTAGTGAAATAGTAGTACAGAAGTACTGAATTTATAATATATGCAGTATGCATAAAAAAAAGCAGAGCCTACATAATATGCTAACCCTACATGACAAACTATAAAAATTATATATATATATATATATATATCCTCCAGAAGTCCTGCTTTTGACATTGAACAGTCTTAATGGTTTAACTTTAGCATATCTTGCTGATTTCCTGAAGCAGGTAAGGTCATCCTGAGCTCAGGCAGGTCTAATATTAATCCCAAGTACCACAGCTCGGCCCTAAACTCTGGAATTAAAGAGACTTTTCATGATATATAGTAATTCTCAGAGAACACCTGTTTATTCATTTATGATGTGCTTTTTCATAAATATCACTTCATAAGCTTTTAATCTTTGACATGTAAAGCTCTTTCAGATTCCCAAAAAAAGTTCTATATGCATAACGATTATTATATGACTATTCATATCCAAGTGTTGGTTCTGAATGCTAGCTTTTTTTCCCCCCTTTCTGCTGTAAATTCAATAAATAATAATACAATCGTCCTCATTAGTCCTTTGCAACAATCAGAGGTGTCTTACGGTGTGTTTATGCATGTGTTAAGCTTTACTTTGGACGCTTGTGTTAATTTGCTGGCATGTCCATGCTTTTATTAGTGAGATTTAGGCAATCAGCTGGAGCCGAATTAGGACCGAGACACTCCTATTTTTCAGCACTAGACTTTCAGCAGAGACTGAGAATAGAAGCCGAATTAAAAAGTAATCATGCGTCAGTCTTGTGAATTTAGCATACCAGCTTGAGCTGTCTAATGCAGCTCTGATAGTAATTTCCATTTTGTGTATTTTGCATTAAGTGCACATATTTTATTTTATGTTGTTTTGGGATTTTTTATTAATAGTATGTGAAAATATAATATTTTCTCCAATGGGTGCATAAGATGAGAGGAAGCGAGAGAGAGAGAGAGAGAGAGAGAGAGAGAGATGCAGGCAGAAAAAAAACTAAGTAAGAAGGAAAGAGATATGGCTCTGCATGAATGATCATGCACTGACCTCTGGCAGTGCATTATGGGGAGGCCAGATGACTTTTTATGCAGATTAACTCATTTTTATTCAAGATTTTTCATTCAGTTGTTTTGAATGACTTATGTGCAACCTTTGGGAGAGTTAATGGAACAAAATGATGTGTGTCTGTGTGTGTGTGTGTGTGTGTGTGTGTGTGTGTGTGTGTGTGTGTGTGTGTGTGTGTGTGTCAGAGACAAGGACTGTTGACACTGGTGCAGTTCAGACTTCCTCAATACAGGAATATAACCGGTCCCACCAGCAGTTCTGATTCCTCTGCCCTGTATGGTGTATGGTGTTGTCTGATTGCGTGTAATGTTATAGATTTCTAATGTAATTCAGTATTCTGCAGTAATAAAAGTCTCACTGTTGAAATCAGAGCAAGTTTAATATTGCCACATGCCTGTAGGGGACACTGTCAATTGCAACGCATTTCCAGAGAAACAGTAAGGTAAAAACGTTAGTAACGTGATATTTGTGTTGTGGTATTGTTTTGTGAGCCTTAAAATTCAAATATTCTACCTCAGGCTTGTACCACAAAACAGTTGACATCTTTATTCTGTTTGGTCAGAAGGTATTGATTAAAGGTCCACTGTGTAGGATTTAGAGGGATATATTAGCAGAAATGGAATATAGTATTCATGTATGTTCCCATTAGTATATTTCTATAATTACCTGTAACGATGAATTGTTGTTTTCGTAAGCTTAGAATGAGCCCTTTATATCTACATAGGGCGCAGGTCCTCTTCCACAGACGCACCATATTCCGCCCAGAATGAACAACCGTCTAGAGAGCGGGGTTTTTTTTTGTTTTTACAAGTGTCGGTGTGAATCTGGAAGGAAGCACCAGAAGGACGATGAAGAAAAAGAAAGAACACAAGGAAGAGAAGAGAAATCGGTGTTTGTTGGTGCTGGCTAACAAATTATGAAAAATTGAGGATAGTACTTATTATTTAGTACGAAAAATTGCATGTGAATGTAAGTACTTGGAAGTACGCTACAGGAACCTGATGGCCAACATATGTTCTAATACACGCTTGGAAAGGAGGGGTAAGAGCGGGGCATTCAGGAGGTTGCAATCAACTCAATCCTACATAGTGGACTATAACAGCAGCACGGGCAGTAGTTCCTCATTCGAATATGCTATTGTTTTTATAGAAATAACTTACACAGGGACGTATATGACAGACAGTTCATATCAACTTTTTTTTTTTTCAGTGTTTGTGGAAGATTTCCGGACACAGGACTTTGTTGTTTGTGGTTTCTCAATAACATGGCAAGCTGCGTTTTTGTGTTATTAACTTTGAGATAGAGAGAGCTGAGGGAAATCTTGTTTATATCTTTTATAAAGTTGGTTGTATTGCAAACGTTCCACTACATTAAATGGGACTATAAACAGGAATATTTGTTGTTCTGAAATAAATAAAAAATTGTAACCCTTGGCAGATTGCAGTGGTAAAAGAGTCCGTAGCCGGGCCACATCACAACACCTGATTATCAATTAGTTTCCTGTAACAGCACACCCAAAATCTTTTATTACTTGCTTAACCCTATTCATTCCAGGAGCCACTGGTGCAAACAAACTTTCATTCATTTTTTTAACTATATGCATTTTCTATCACCATCACTGTAGTTACTGACTAATTCATAGTCACTGAATGGTACTCTTCAAGACGAATAACTGAATAACTATGTAATAAAAATCATAATAAGCTTTGTGTTCACCTTACCTCAGGGAGATCGGTTGTCTGAATTCCACATTTCCACAGAAATCCATGGATTATAATTGGAAGTGAGGCCCTCCTTCTTCTCCCTCTCGCCCTGTCTATCAAATCAAAGCTGGACATTTCTGGCATCTTTTAGATCGTGAATGATTTCGTGAACATTTTCTTGACATTTCTGACAAGTATGTGTGTGTGTGTGCGTGTGTGTGTGTGTGTGTGTGTGTACGTGTGCATAGAGTGTCCATTAACGATGGCAGCTCAGTTAGAAGGCTGTGTGGAGCTCATTAAGGTGTTGAAAGGTGGAGGATCTCACCTGGACTTCAGAACCAGAGATGGCATCACTGCTCTCCACAAAGCTGTGCGCACAAAAAACCATACAGCTCTTATAGTAAGTACTAAACACACATACACACACACACACACACACACAGACACACAATATGATGTTTGTGGACAAGCTATGCTTCTTATATGGGATCAAAGTCAGTGCCCTCATATACTTATAAAGCAAAATCAAAAGCAATGTTTGTGGCGCGAGAGAGAGAGAGCGAGAGAGAGAGAGTGTGTTTGTGATTCCTGTCCAAACCTGAGGGATTTGAATGTCTCCTGCTGAGGTACAGCACCAATTTGATGTTATGCTGTTTTGTTCTAGACAGAAATATACTTCTGCCTCTTTTTTTAACTAAAAGAAAAAATTAGCAAGGGTATATATACAGTCGTGTATACTGTACGTTGCAAGTATTCACCCCCCACAACACAACATGCCTAACAACATGCCTAATTTAGACTAAAAACTGAAATTTGGAGTGTGAAAAAATATTCACTCCCCCAAATCAATACTTTATAGAACCACTTTGGGTCTGTGGTATGTCTCTGTTAGCTTAGCACACATAGCCACTGGGATTGATTCCCGTTCTTCAAGGCAACAATGCTCCAACTCTTATAAGTTAGATGGGTTGTGTTGGTGTGCAGAAATCTGCAAGTCATGCCACCGATTCAAAAATGGATTGAGGGCTGAACTTTGACTAGGCCATTCCAAGACATTTTAACTTAGCTTTAGCAGTAAGTTTGCCTCACTAGAAGGTGAACCTTTAACTCAGTCTCAAATCTCTGGCAGTTATTAGTGCCATCCATATTAGTGTCAATCCTGACCAGTTTTCCTGTCCCTGTGAATGAAAAACATCCCCACAGCATGATGCTGCCACCACCATGCTTCATTTAGAAATGGTATTCTTGGGGTGATGGAAAGTGTTGTGTTTGCGCCACACATAGCGTTTCTCAGTTCAATTTTAATCTCATCTGACCAGAGAACCTTCTTCCATGTGTTTGGGGAGTGTGCTACATGCTGGTTGGCTACAAATGTGTTTACTTATTGTCACTCTTCCACAAAGTCCTGCTCTGTGGAGAACATTTCGAAGGTATACCCTGTAGCTTCTGCTGGTGGTCTACTTGCTAGTTAAAATTTATCAGCACCTCTTTGTCACGTCCATCATTGATAAGAAACTACCATAGGACTACCACTGACCAAATATTATTTGGGTCCAGGGGATTATAACGTCTAACTGTACATCTCTTTGTGTGTTTGTGTGTGTAGACACTGCTGGATCTGGGTGCGAGTCCGGACTATAAAGACAGTCGGGGTTTGACTCCATTGTACCACAGCTCCATGGTGGGCGGCGACCCCTACTGCTGCGAGCTGCTCCTGCATGACCACGCTCAGGTTGGCTGTGTGGATGAAAACGGCTGGCAGGAGATCCACCAGGTAACATTGTAGGATTGTAGGATTTTTGCTAAATTATCATTGTAACCAGCAGAAAAGCAGTTTAGATTTTCAGAATTCTGGAGGGTCAAGGTTACAACAAAGACAGATGAAACCTGAAAAAGGTTTTCTTCATTAGCATCGTTCACATTTAAAGTCTAATTTAAGGTTATTTCTGACATACAAATTAGTAACAGTGGTAGCGGTCTGAACGAGGTGATTCGATTGCAGTGAGAAAGCGATTTCTCGGCTCTGAAACATGCAGACTGGAGGAAGTGAATAAAACATGCTCTGGTTTTTGGGCAGCATTTTTTTTTTTTTTTTTTTTTTTTTGCTGCTGAAACTAATGGGCAGAGCTCTGCAGAAACACCATGTTTGATTGACAATTAAAAAATTCTAATGGCTTGATGTGATAAATGATGTTTAATTATAGTTATTTATATAATTGTCTAATCATTTATTTAGTGATTGCTCCATGGTCTCTGTGTTCAGGTGATTTTGTCAATTGTGTACACGCCACTCGGTTTTTTTTTTTTATTGGCTTATTTCATTATTTGCAAACAATCCAATGCAGTGTGAAAGCAACTTAAAAATGGTTCTTCATAGTGGACTCTGTCGTAGGAACTCTACTGGAGTTTGCACATCACTTACAAAACATTTTCAGAAAATTACCATCATTTAGGGGTAAGTTTTAGTAAAGCAGAGTTGAGCTACAGGACCTTCTTTGGACCTAAATACAAAGTATGAAGAGCCTTAAATGTGACATTGCCATTTTTTGCCTTTTCAACATGGAATGAAAGAGCAAGAGATAGATAGATAGAGAGAGAGAGATCGAGCGAGAGGGAGAGAGAGGGTTAGTGCCGTCAGTAAGGCTTTAGCTGAGGACAATGAGAAAAATAAAAGTGTGATTTGAGCTCTGCCTCGATTTAACCTTTTTGTCTGAACACATTTACAGCTCTAATGCTACCAAATCCTGTTCTTGGTCACACAGTACACTTCATGAGCTTATAACACACATCTGACATTGACTTGTCGCTCTCATAATAGACAATAGTATGCTGTCCATCCTGCATCAGTCTTTTCCTCAGAGACTCTGGGCTTCTGCAAACTGCTGTTTGGCTGGAAGTTGGAACTCAGTGCATGGACAATAAATGGCTTCAAAGTAGGAATAGTTATGAGGAATGAGTTTGTGTGTGTGTTTGTAGGTGTGTACGGTGTTTTATACCCTTATGAGGACCAAATGTCGAATCATACTCTCCTTGTGAGGACAATTTTGGATGGCCCCCACAATCAGATGGTCCTCATAAAGGTTTTTGTTGGTTGTTTTTTTTAAATAAGAAAAAAGGTCACCACTAATGCACTAATGTTTTTGCAAATTCTCACAGAGGTTGTAGTGCCATATAGACACTAGGAGATCAATAAAATCAAAAGAAATATGGGATAGGTAGAGTGTTAGAGTGTCCTAGTCTCTCTCTGTCTCTCTCTCTCACTCTCTCTCTCTTTCTCTTTCTCTCTCTCTCTCACACACACGCACACACACGCACACACACTCACACACACATACACACACACACACACACACACACACACACACACACACAGCCATGCCTGTTAGGGCTTCAATGAGTCTTGCCCAAAGAGTAACAGATTCTGAGCAGTATTTAAAAACAAGCTTTGGAGCATTATAAAGCACTTTGTTTTATACTCGGCTTGTTCGTAGAGCTGTATAAATGTATGGTTTGTTAAAAAATAAAAAATCTAATTTACATTTTGACTCTTCACCCTTAATGTGTTTCATTAACCAAGAAATGTTTTGTTTCTTTAATTTTGCACTGGAGATGCAAGGCTACATATGGGCTAAGAGGGTAAAAAAATCAATCTTTCCCAGTAATGTATTTTTATGTACATGATTTGATGCATCATTAAGATTTAATGTTCAAACTTTGACTGAATTTTGCATTTTGGCACTTTTAGCTGACCAAAGCTGTCCTCATCTTGTCTGAAATTGGAAACTTCACAAGCTCTTTCTACACACACACACGCACACACACGTGTGTGTGTATGTGTGTGTGTGCACGCGCGCATGCCATGAGAGGCAAGCTGACAATTGGAGACGTTTTGCCAAGTTAACTTCATTTATAAAGAACATTTAAAACACCAGTAGGGTTGCCAAAGTGTGACAATAGAATTAATAACCCAACAAATTATTATACAGGGATAAGCCTGAATAAAATTAACTACCACAATAAGATAAGATAAAGCTAATAAGAATAAAAACAAGAGAATGGGCTAATAAAATAAGATTAAAGGAGAATTAAACATAGACGTAAAAATAAACCGAACACGTTTGTTCTAAAATTGTAAAAAGACAATAAAATAAAATAAAATAAAATAAAATAAAATAAAATAAAATAAAAAAATAAAAAATGTAAACCACCTGTAGCAACTTAAAAGCTTGAGAGAATAGAAAGGTTTTCAAGTTGGATGGAACTGAATGTTTTAATTAAAAAAAAGGTAGACTGTTCCATAGCCAAAAAAAAGTGACAGAAAAGGCAAGTTGGCCAGAGGACCTTAGCATTCCGGTGGAGGACTGAGGGCAAACAAGGTCTGAGATAAAGCTCAGGGATTTATAAACAATAATAATATCTTGTACTGGAGTCTACATTTGACGGGTATGCATGGTTTTGTTGCACTGAATCTCATCCGCTCTGGAGTCCATTCACACACTCATCGCAGCCTTCAGGGACATTACATTATCGCATCCTGTAGCCCTCTATCTCTCTTTGATTGACACTCCCTCTCCACCTCCTCCTCCTTCCTCATCGCTCTTGTGCTCTCCTCTAACCCCTCTCTCTTTCTGGCTGTCCTATCTCTTCCACTCCGGCAGTGAGGACCTCTTGTGCCGATTATGAACCCGGTGTTTTTACACCCCACACTTCATTCATATGCAGAGAGGCCGCAACTGAGTAATAGAGAATTAGATTGTGACATTGATAATAAAAAACAATTGTACTATCTCTTATATCAGCTGTGTGTACTGGGAATAGTAATGCAAGAGAGCAAGAGGACAAAAGCAAGAAGTGACAGAAAGAAAGAAAAAGTGAACAAAAATCTCTTCTGTAGATTCACGTCTCCAATTTGCCTAGAAATAATCAGGGTTACTGTTTTCATAAATGGGTAAAATACTCTCTCTTTCACATACTTTTGTGTATGTTGTGTTTGTATATGTGTGCGTGCATGTGATCAGGCATGTCGTCATGGCCACGTGCAACATCTGGAGCACCTTCTCTTCTATGGAGCTGACATGAGTGCCCAGAATGCTTCAGGAAACACTGCCCTACACATCTGTGCCCTCTACAACCAGGTAAAACAAGCATGCTATACAGTCTATTCTAAACACACATGCGTGCATACTTTTATTCATAGCTCTAGATTTTCAGTCCTCACAGAAATGACAGAGGAATACCCAAATGCCTGGGCTGTACAATTTGACCAGACATAGATTCACCGCATTAAGGACCATGTTTAGCAGCATTTTGAACCTCCTAATCAACATGTTTGCTAAGCAACATTAACATTAAAGACCAACTGTTGCAATTAAGCTTCTTGGACAAAAAAATAACCTACACTCACAATTAACAGTAACCTACTGGGCAATATCAATGGGTTCTACTTGGATGAATGTAGCATGAAAGCGGATTATAAGTTGTTGGCCAAATTCTTAGAATAGAGAGAATAGTGTTGTTGAAGTGGCAAAAGGGTACTATCGCATTTGGTATAGAAAATGGACACCTGTCAAAGCATATCAGCCAGGCAGCTCAATGGGCCTCTTATCAACGTGAGAAACTTGTGGAATTTTTGGAACAGCAGCTTGACAAGTAGAAGTAGAGCTGTTGATGAGCCAGTCAAGGTGGTTCGGATATCTTGCAAGGATGCTCCCTGTTCAGCTTCTCTGTTTGTGGACACTTTACCATCTCATTCTTCCATCTCTCCATCCATTAGCTATACCACTTACCTGTTAAGGGTCAAGGACAGGTTGGAGCCAATTCCAGTTGAGCTCAGGTGAGAGGTGGGGTACAACCTGGGCAGGTATACCTCAATCTGTACCCCAAACTTTTGCAGGACTAACACAAACAACCATTCACACTCACACCTATGGGCAATTTAGAGTAGCCAGTTTATCTGTATGGAGGAAGCCCATGCAGGCATGGGAAGAACATGCAAACTCCACACAGAAAGGTTTCGGTCAGCTGCAAGGTTTGAACCTAGAACTTTCTTGCTGTGAGGCGACAGTGCTAACCACTCCACCACTGTGATGCCCCATTGCAACATCCCAAACATGTAGCCTGCCAAGTCACATTATTCTAAATCTATTGAATGAATTGTAACACCAAACCAGAAGGAACTCTCGGCTCTGGGACTTTCTGGCTCAGTTGCTAGAATGTCAGTCACTACACTACACTACACTACACTACACTACACCATCTGTAGTTCTGATCTCAACTCACGTTTGCAACAATTTCATAATACATGGTTTCCAAATGATGGAGATGGACAATAAAATTAAACATTGATTTTTTTATTATTGCGTTCCTGTTTTCATTATTGTTTCACGCTCATATTTCATTCATTCCAACCAGCCAAACAGAAAGCACATACACCCCTTTAACTTTCAGGTTGTAGGCAATTTAATAACCTCAATAATTAAACATTGGGCCAAAATACACAATACAAAAGGACTTTCTTCTTCACCATCCATGTGAGAATCATGCAGTCTGGCCTGTGTTTCCTGGCACACACATTCTTTAGTGGCCGTTAACTGGCTGTAATTGGCAATTCTCTTTGTAAATATGGCTCTAAGTTGTGTGTTTAGATGCCTAGCAGAATATCTAAATGTTTGCAGCAGATGTTGTGCATGTAAATTCAGACAGCGTGTCTCACCACAACTCCTCCACTGTGGTACCAGTCACATTCTAGTCACAGACACCTTCACACACATCAGTGAATGAAATCTTCAAGAAACACAGACTGATGGATTGGTAGAGGATCGGATTTCCACCTGAGCTATTAATATTTCTATAGATGTAATGTTTATCTTATTGCACACTGGATAAATATGTATGAGGATGCAGTGAGGTAAATGATGCCATGCTTCATTTGTTTCCTTGGAGCATTTCATTCTAAAGCCCTTTTGCTTTATGGCACTTCTGACTCGATGGGCCTAGTTTCATCCCATCTATCAATGTATTTGCAATATGGAGCCAGATTGTTGTTTTAAGACCAAGTGAAGAAGTGTGTTCTGATGAGATGACCGAGTGTGCATGTGCTAGCTTTGCAAGCAAGACATTTATCATTCTATAAAGACTGTTTTACAAGAAACATGACTGAGAACTTCCTTCTTTTATACAGAACGAGCAATTTGACTGACGTGGCAGATGATTAACCACAGACTTTTTCCCATAGCCAACAAGCAAACGCAGAATTATCTCATTTACTCACCAATAACTACTTTAAACCAAACGTTTACAACTTAAGCTGTGAATTTCCTGCCCATTAACTTTACTTTACTCTGAAAAACTTATTGTGACATAATCTTCAAAAGTTTTCCAATTGCTCGAAATTGGCCCGAAAGTGTATAATGTAAGATTACAATAAAAGTGGACAAGAGATACCACACATTCTGTCGCCAATTGCCAGAGCATCTGTGTATGCAAATGTTTAAATATGTACAGTATGCCCAGTATATCATATTCATATATACACTCACCATACACTTTACTAGGAACACCTATACAGCTGCACATTTATACAATTATCCAGTCAGTCAGTCAGTCGTAGCAGCAGCACAATGAGTGAAATCATACAGATACAGGTCAAGAGCTTCAGGTTCACATCAACCATCAGAATGGGAGAAAATGTGATCTCAGATGGGCTTGTTAGAGTATTTCTAAAACTGCTAATCTAATGGGATTTTCATGCATAATGTTAGAATTTACACAGAATGGAGCAGAAAACAGCCAGTGATCAGTAGCTCTGCAGGTGGAAACGCCTTGTTGAACTTTAAGACAGATTCTTTCATAATCATATTTTGAAAGTGTAGTTCATTAAATATCCCATATGTTAAAAGAAACTCTTTCTAGAACTTTCAGTTTGGCACACTGTTCACACTGTTAGGTTCTCCGGTTAGATGTGCAATAAAATAGGACCTCTTGCATCGAGAGATCTTTAAATTAACAGCACAAGTGATTTTGATTTCAAATGGGTTTCTTTTTTCAGTATTTCATATCTGTATCACACATCATGATATAATTCTAATTACATAATAAACTACACTGGTGATGTTGTGCAATATGCAAATATAAAATTTATAACAGCCATAGTTGTCATTCTAATAACATATTTAATCAGCCTGTTTGATCACACTTTTTTTCCATCTAAGTAAAGACACATCATAGATGATGTAAGTCATAACAACTCATTTTTTAAAGAATACTAAAGAATCCACTATTAAAGCAAACCATCATTTAATTGAAGTGCTTCAGTACATGAACCTCTTGATCCAGACGTTGATACAGACATGAGTTGTCTTGGTTTCTAATTGATATTCTTGTTCCTGGCACCTTTCAAAACAAAGTTTCATAACGGGGTCCATTTTAATTGTATTAATTATTCGTCTGAGTCACCAAATGCGAGAAATCTTCACTCTGCACCTAAGTAGCTTAAGAGGTACATGTGTTAAAAAAGCACAAAGAGGTCTAAAATCAGGTCAGTGCACTTGACTGGACTCAGCATCTGACTCATTTACATGAACAGCATCCTGTATAATTATGTGTATTAATGTGTGCAGTATTTGGTATAATATGCATACCATCAGGAATGGGCAGTACGTATTTAAAATATATGTTAATTCATTTGTGATGGTCACGGAAAGAGAAACTGGCTTGTATTTTTTATTAGTATAGGGGCACCATGTAAACAGCTGCTCATGCAATTCTGTTGCATTTAGAAATGACACCCAGACCAGTGCGGCTACACAAACTCTCTGCAACACCTCCTGTTTGTGAACAGGTCATGACTTTTATTTATTTAAAGCAGGTTTGATTTAATATCTATGCTAAGCTTATACTAGCACACAAGAAAAATATAATAAAAGGCCAACCAGCATGGTAAACTACAAAAAGAAACCATCAAAAATTACCCCTATGAGCTGAAGTAGTCCTACTGATGTAATGTCATCTTCTATATTTTCAAAACACAAAACACTGTACTTTATTTTCATTCATTTTCGGCTGTAGTATTTTGTAGTATACTGTAATATACTATAATATTCATTTTTTAAGAATCCAAAATGTCCAAATCTGACTAAGAACAGGCATAAGTGAATAAAGTGTTTAATATTAGGTGTTTCATAAATTGAGAATGTTAGGAATGATTATATCTAATCTAATCGGAAAAGGCCAGCATCTTTTTCACTTTAATTAGGCACTGTAAGGCACACCACATATTTGTTTTACAGTTTATACTAGCACTGTCTATGAGTGTTTTATCTATACGGTTAACAGGTTTACCCTCCAGGACCGTCTGCCTTTAAATAAGGTAATTATTTAAAGTCCTATTAGGATCGGAGAATGAGCAGTTATTACGTTCCACAAAGACTTAGCTTTCCTTATTTAATTACTATGATGTTTCATTTAGTTTGGTCTGCAGCAATAACAGTAATTAAACTGTAATGAAACATAGGAAACTACAGATGTTCAAAAACTTTTGACTGCCAATTTAGTTATATTTAGAGTACAGTATGTTCTATTATCTGTCATAATACACAGGACAGACAAAATAACAAACGCCAAATGAGAAAGGACCTTGAATGTGAAGTGACTAAATCACAATTACAAACACAGCTGCTCAGGTCCGTTATATCAGGTTAATTACCCATTAACAGCAAGTATCAGCTATAAAACAGGTCTATGTGATTTCAAAACCATATGAGGCAACTAACAGAGTTCCAAGAAGGCAGAAGAGAAGGTGTCTGAATTGGAAGTGCAACAGTCTGGAAAGTACAGCCATGGAAATAACCACAGAAATGAATGAACACCTTTTTGACCCAGTCTCGACAGAAATGGCACGTCATCTGCTTCACAAAGCTGAAATTCATGTCAGGTCTACCATCCAGTAACCTTGGGTATGAAGGTGTATAACGTGGAGACAGAGCACAAAACCTGGAACGTTAAGAATGGAAAAACATAGTATAGTCTGCTTTCATCGTGTTTCCAACATCTGGATGGATTTATATTTGGATGAAGTGTAAGCCTTCAAACCACCATGCCTGCCACCAGCTGTTAAGCACAGTGGGGGATCCATAAAAGCTTGGGACCCCATCTCATGGAAATCTTCTAGTCCAGTGATTGCTTTGGACAGTCATATAACAGCCAACAAACATGAGGCAATTTTACAGGACCAGCTGCACCTGGATTTGGTCGAGTGTTTTCCATGACCTCCTCTATCACCAGATTTAAACATCATTGAACCTTTATGGGACGTTCTGCTGCATAGACTGAGAATTGGATGTCAACCTTCATCAAGAACAAAGCAAGATTTCCTTGGTCCAATGTCCGCCAAAACCACTCAGGACTTATATCACTTATTTCACTCTAAACAGTTTTGGAGGTAAAGGAGGTAAATGACTCATTCCTTATAAACATAGTATTAATATACTGAGAGGTTTTTCTGTTATTTTGCCATTCCTGACATTTTGCTATATTTTCCTCCATCCCTGCTGAGTGTTCTTCAGTGTGTGTTCACTGTATAGAAGTGGTAATTGTTCTTCTTCATTTAGTCCACTGCAATGAGATTACACCTAAGCTGACCCTCACTAATGTCATGTATCTAAACTGATCAATAAGAGAGAAATACAACACTCTAACACCAATGGATACAGACAGATAATCCCCTCATCCCTCTTCATAGCTCTCTTTCATAACAATAAGGCATGCAGCTGCAAAGCTCACATAAACAGCGGGTGCTGTGTTGTGTCATTGGAGAAGAAAACAGGACAAACACAGATTAATATCTGGTGAACGCTTTAGTACAGGGGTTCTCCAAATTTACAGTAAAAAAGCACTGAATCCATAAGTACTGATTTATATAATAACCATAATCCAACTATTCAAACATTAGGCTCATTATATAAATGTATACAATAATATTTGCTCCTTATTTGTCAGTCATAGAGCGTTTTGTTTCTGAGTTTGTCCAGGTTCAGTGTGCAGATCATGCAAATCCAGTTCTGTCATATATGGAAGCTAGAGTGGCTTAGGGTGCGTGTGTCTTCAGTTCCATATGTGTGAGAATGAAGCCATTTATCAACGAGTCATTGATATGACACTGACATTTATATAAAAGCAATTTATATATCCACATTTTCACAGCTGTTGGTAGCTAGCTCGCTAAACTAACAGGCTTTCTGCGAGCACGTTATAAGTTCTAAGTCATACCCTTAAATGCTTTTATTCCACTCCTGCTAACATTAGCTAGGGAATATAAGGTAAGGAGTGGAAGACACGCAAAGGTAAGGTAAGATTAGCAAATAACCAAAGGGATTTCTGTTGAGGACATTTTCAAGTAATATTTTATTTAACTCTGTATGCTAGTCAGCTAGCTAACATGTAACCGGATCTGTGTATGCGTTCACACGATACATACTGCTCATGGTAAAATCCACTCAAAAGCAGAATGTAGGTCACAGCATGTGAACACATGTATTTCCAGTATGCCAGATACCCGGATGATATGCAATGTACTGTAGGTGATGTATGTGACGTATTTCTCTCTCTCTCTCTCTCTCTCTCTCTCTCTCTCTCTCTCTCTCTCTCTCTCTGTCTCTCTCTCTGTCTCTTTAGCAATAGCTAAATTGCTTTTTAGTCTGCTCTGATTTTATTTGTTGTAGCTAAGACAGTTATTAGCAAATTATTAAATTTAATATAAATGTTCTTCCCTTTACAGGCTTTGACAGCCAGTTAATAGAGAAAAGAAAATTAAATTGTATTACACTGCACTCCTCTTATTAAGCCTGAAGCAGTTTTGCCTATCTTGAACACCTTCTTTACTGCCTCGTTTTGGCTTTAACCATTAGAAATTAAAACATTTCTGGTTACAGAAAATAATAACCATGAAGCTGTTTAACATGTTCCTTTTTATTTGACTGACAGGCCATTTCTTGCATGCGACTAAGAGGAAATGACACAGTATACAGTATACAGTGTACAGGGATGTAGTATTTGGTGTTCTAACACATCCAAAAACATCATGCATACTGTGTGTGTGTGTGTGTGTGTGTGTGTGTGTGTGTGTGTGTGTCTGCGTGTGAGTGCATGTGTGTGTTTGGTGTCCGGAAAGACTCTCCTTCACAAATCCAACATTTCATACCTACTGCTCCTACCAACTACTTCTCTCGGCTTACACATATTCTTCTCATTGCACAACCTATCCCAGAATATACACCACCGAAGTGAAACTAATAACGACAGGGAGCCGAGTCGAGCTTCATTAGTGTTTTTAGTTAGTAGAATTAAGCTGCTGAAATGTTTCATACATTATTCAGAAGCTCTGCTAATGTAATTAAACATTCATTTAAAGTCAAGGGCAGATGGAGCGAGAGTACCGTCATTCCTTCTTTCACCAGTAGAGGTCACCTACTGCCTATCTCTCTACATGGTGACCGCTACACAGATTGGACACAGTTTAATAGAACAGGCTAAACTGTGTAATTGCGTCTGGCCCACCTTTAATAGAGTACAGACTCTCAGAGCCTGGGAGATCTGTCTATAAGCAGTGATCTTATAAAAATAACAGTGCAGACCAACATCAGTGACAATACGGTTGAGTAAGTGAGTGAGAGAGAGAGAGAGAGAGAGAGAGAGAGAGAGAGATTGGAGGTTTTTAGAGTCTGTCTGTGATCAAGCCACTCAATCATTACTCTGTTAATTCAGTCTGCTGAAATTACATATTGATTTTCAGAACGGCCCAACCAGAGTTCGGCAAATCCACATGTACTGTATCTCATACATGACTGACATATGCTTATACACGAACATACAAACACTGTAACAAACCAATAACACTACAGCACATCAGCAAGTCAAATTAAGCTCCGGCTATTGGGGAGGAACTCTCTGTTGATTTTTGAGACAGAAAGAGAAAGATATTGTTGTGTGTGTGTGTGTGTGTGTGTGTGTGTGTGTGTGTGTGTGTGTGTGTGTGTGACAGAGAGAGAAAGATTGAGTGCTGAAAGATAGAAAGTGCATGATTTGTGTTAAACACTTGCACTCACTCAGACTAGCTCTTCAGGGCTTCAGGAGGTGAGAGAGCTGTACTCATCTTCCTCACTAACCCATACACTTACAGAAAGTAGGACACAAACCCCAGCAGACACAGGCTTACTTTAAACATGTCTAGACTGTGTGTGTGTGTGTGTGTGTGTGTGTGTGTGTGTGTGTGTGTGTGTGTGTGTGTGTGCGTGTGTGTGTGTGTGTGT
>JAQQZR010000037.1:4953157-4970467 GCA_030068235.1 Notoglanidium macrostoma | reverse complement strand
GTGTGTGTGTGTGTGTGTGTGTGTGTGTGTGTGTGTGTGTGTGTGTGTGTGTGTGTGTGCGTGTGTGTGTGTGTGTCCAACCATGACAGACTGTGTAAGAGATTGTGAGGTTGTGTGGTCAGGTGCATGCTCTTTTCTGGGCCTTTTTTTTTTAATTCCCACTTCTAGCCAATAATATAGCACCCCTCTCTGTCTGTCTGTCTGTCTGTCTGTCTGTCTCTCTGTCTCTCTTCTCTAGGATAGCTGTGCGCGTGTTTTGCTGTTCAGAGGAGCGAATAAAGAGATAAAGAACTACAACAGCCAAACTGCCTTCCAGGTGAGAACACAGGTCTGAGTGTTCACCCAGTCCACTCAGCCGTATTTAACCTTACACTTTCTCCTACACTCCATTGCTTTAACTACAGGACCGTATGTAGTCTATTTTACTGTGATAAAGTCATTTCTTTCAGTGGCATTTTTTAGATAATCTGAATGTAGGCTGTTGTTGATAAGCCAATCGATCTTTCATCTGTCAAGATTTGCAAAAATTACAGATCACACCTCAGGAAATTTCTATGCTAAACCAATCAATATCATATATGCCTGGTCTTTGTGAATCTAAACATTGAGTTTAGTTACTGTAACATTCCCTCAATCTCTCATTTAAATTCCACTTGTGTGAGAAAATATTTCATCAGGATCATCGGCTAGCATGGAAGGGGGTGTGTGTTTCCTTATTTACTGTTTATATTGCTTTCTCAGGGTAAAGTCCATATACAATGGGCATTGTTGTACAATCTAAAAAAAGTGGTATGGGTCATCTATTGATAAGTAGTTTTGAGGGTTAAATTCAGAAACACTCAGTTTGTCACCCTGTCACCATTACACACTCTGACTGTTTATACATTAAGAGGAATTATACAACATTTACTTGTCAATTTGCACAGGTTGTGACTGTCCACTGCCATGAGTGGATTACATGTAATAAATAAATAATTAAATAAATAAAGGTAATCAGACGTCACAAATCAGATTTTACACTTGGTTTTAAAATGCGTCTCGGGTCACAGGTGGACGGCACATTGCTGTTTAGATCTGTGTCTATCATGCATCTTCAAGTGTCTCCATAGTTTTCCCCATATTTTTATGACGCAATAATAAATGTCTCTAAAATGAAATCTTTCTCTTCCACATCATACAATGTTGGTCAACCTTCAGCATCCGTCTAACAGCACAGCAAGCACCAGAATGAAGTTAGGAGTTCATTATTTGGTTAATGTCAGGACAAAATAAAATGCTAGACAAATAGCATAAGGAGTAAAAAATTGCCGAAATGATCAGGAGACACATCACATCATATGGCTATAATAAATTACCGCAAGGTGTGAATGTGTGTGCATGATGCCCTGAGGTGGATGGTGTAGCTGAATTCCTGGCTTACATCCAGTGTTCCTGGGATAGGATCGACAATGAGCCTGTCCAGGATAAAGCGCTCACTGAAGATGAGTGAATGAATTAATTTTTGACCATGAAAAGGATCTTGCTGAAGGTGCATAGCCATAGGAAATATTCAGATTTCAGCTAATTGAAAGAATTTAATCACTGAGAGACTGCACGCAAAGTAATAAACCCTTAAGCTTAATATAGATGATTATGCATTATTAAGTAACAATTAAGTAGGAATATTATAGCAAGGGAACAGTGCATTGCCAGATAGAGTCTGGGTGAAGTGAAGACCATTATTATTATTATTATTATTATTATTATTATTATTATTATTATTAGTCCAGCATTGCCACTGGTGATAAGTAAAGATGTAACTATACTGTACATTTTGAAATCATACTCATATAATTGTGTGTCACTCAATAAGGTGTATTTAGAGACGCTTCTCCCTACATGAACTCTCTTTCCAATTAAGATTGACGGAGACTTCCAGCACAGATCAAAGTTAACTTGATTTCACAAAGGAAGAGAAGGCTAGCGTGGCACTGCTGCACCCTCAGAGCCATTAGACAGCTGCCAAAGTCTGATGCAGCTCTGTAACAGAGAAAAGCTAATCAGCCCGTGTGTTTAGACAGAACAACACACAGAGAGAGAACACAGAGATGGGGAGAGGGCAGAGATGGAGGCTAGGAGAAGCAACGAGAGGGAGAATGCTAATTGTCCTACTGATTTATGTATCGCTAATGTGACTTCATTTTATCTCCATATCAACACTAAACTCCAGCGGTGTGTACAAACTCCCTGACCCTTGTTTCATTGTGCAACACTCTAATTAACAACAATTTCACATTATTGTGTAATGTGGATGTTACGCAACATATTTATAAGTGTAATCATGTGAACATGTGGCTGGTTGTTTGGATAATCAGTTAGGAAATAAATATCATAACCATGATTAAACCATCTCATCCTCTTTCTTCAGGTGGCTATTATAGCTGGAAACTTTGACCTGGCAGAAATAATAAAAGTTCACAAAGCATCAGACGTTGGTGAGTAGATTAAAACCCAGCAGACTGTGTTTTAATTTAGGTTTTTTTTCTTCTCATGCATCATTTTGAAATTACTGTATGATTTCACGGCAGCATTGTTTCAACCCACTCGAACACATCTAATTAGCGAGGACAAACGTTTCAACAGCTTCAACTGTTCTGAGCAAAGAACAGTAACTATTTTTTTCACTCTAAATACACATTTGATTGGAGCAGTTGCTAGAATATGTGATTGAATGTTTAAAATTGATTATGTAACATGGAATTCAAAACTACAGCCATTACACTCTAACATAAAATGCGCTTAAGGTCTTGAAGCTGTTTATGCTTATGTGGGTTCCTATTTTCCAACACTGGAAGAATGCAACAGAAAGTCACTCTGGTTATTTAACTTGGCTTAATAAAAAAAAAAAACTCCTCTAGGAGCTTTCTGTGCTTGTGGATGGTCCTGCATTACCAAAAAAGAGTTTCTTTTCATGTCTCACTCTTATCTCAGTGTGTATCCCCACCTGGATACTGTAGAATTGAGCTTAACAACTACTTACTGTCCTGTGCTCATTCCAGGACTCTTCTTATACTGAATATAATTTCAACACACTTGGTACTGTTTAGCTTCACTCTTCTACACCTGTATGTTATCATGATTTGCAATTCCACTATCCAGGACAGGATGGGTTCCCCTTTAAGACTGGTTCCTCTCAAGTCCTCTTCCTCATGGTGTCTCAAGAAGTTTCTCCTTGCTCATCAGGGCTCTAAATCTACATCTGGATTTCTGTAAAGCAAATTTTTCTGTAAAAATTTCTGTAAAGGGCCGGCTCAGCCTTCCCAGAATCCCCTGCACAAAGAAGCAAGTCACCATTTTCAAGGGTAGAGATATTCCAAAAACAACCAGCAACAATCTGGCGACATACTAGGCCACAAATCTTAAATTGTAACATGAAATTCAAGATACTTTGTCAAAGTTTCTGCATTTTAAATTCTTTTGACCAATCCTGTTCGTTTTTCGTATGGTTATTCTGTTACCGTACGTGTTTCTGTTATTCGTATGGCCATCTCGTGGATGACTGAAAAGGAAAGAAAAGATAAGGAATATTTTGTTCAAAGCGTCCACATATGAAATGTGAATGAAGCAAAAGTTTGAGATGGGTTTCGAAGGGATCGCTAACAATGAATTTGTGAAGGTTTTGCTGCACAGAAAGCTACCTGATGTAGCAGTCACATGCTCTCAAAACAAAAACAAAGAATTGAATTCGGGCAAGGGTGAACCCCTTTTATGCTGCTTTTATTTACGGTTGGGAAACAACAAGCTAGCCAATGTTAATACCATAGTCTCTCCAAAGTCACATGACTCCAAGACACCCATATTCACCTATGGCTGTAATCTGGTGTGATTACAGCTTTTCCCAGATTCCTATGAAAAACAGTGCTATCACCAAATGTATAAATTTATACAAACAATGTACAAATACCTCTGCCTAATTTAGCTTGCTAAACATTTACTTAGACCCCAGCAACTGTCCCTAGACTTCCCTTTCCTTTTCCTAAATTTGAAAGTCACTGCTTATCCCAATTTAATGTTATCCTAACATAGCATAGAAGGGATGAAGTTGAAGTGCAATTTGTAAGTTTAAAAAAAATATCACATCACAATATAAAAAAGCTTAATGAGAAATTTGAAAAAGAACAATGATCAAAATTAGAGAACACTTTAGGATGCTTAGAATACTTAATGGTGCTAACCTGACACCTGGTGCTAGCCTGACAGCTTATTATCTTATCCATTATCCTCCTTTATAAGAGCACTCAGCCATTTTGCAAAATGCCGAGCCATTCCAAGGTGACTAAAACCCTGCGGCAGCTGGTTGTTCAGATGAAGGCTGAAGGGATGACTCTCTCAGCCATTGCAGCTGAAGTTGGTTGATCCAATTGAATGATTTCTAGAATATTAAACTTTTAATCTTTTCAATGACACTAATTAATTCATGGCCCCAAAAAATGCTGGTCGTCCACTTAAGACAAATGCACGAGAGAGCAGGATGATACAGAGACTCTCGATGGGGAATTAACTCAACACTGCAGCTGGAATTGCTCTCCAATTCAGCACTGGGCAAGGTTCTGTCATGGTAGTGTCTCACTGTCTGAGAGAATTTGGACTGAAAGCCTACTTCACATTGACCAAGCCTCTCATCAACAGAAACATTCAAAAGGCTAGACTGACCTTTGTTGAGGAGTGTGTTGTGTGGACAGAGTGATGAGGAGAAGTTTAATTTAGTTGGGTCAGGTGGGGAAAATTATGTTCAGCATCAAACTGGGAAAAGACCGAACCCAGAGTGCGTGAAGACATTGGTTAAATTTGGAAGAGGACGTCACGTGCTTGGGGAATGTTTTCTGCAGCAGGAGTTGAGCCTCTTATGTAGCTACATGGCAAGGTGAATGTTAATGTTTATCAGAACCTCCTTCAGAAACATTCGGTTATTTCCCTGCATGCATCTCCCGATTAGCCTGAATTTTGTATGCAAGACAGTGCCCCTTGCCACACTGCATAAGGGCTAAAGAACTCCCTTGAAGCTGAGAACATTGAAATTAAGAAATGTCCAGGCCAGAGAACCCGATCGAGAATCTCTGAAAGATCACTGGAGACAATGCTATGGCTAAGAAACATACTACAATTAGCAACACACACATACACACACTGCACATACAGATGTGGTAGAGATTAGGTTGGAAATTGCTGAAGTGTTTCACTAACACAACAAACCCAGTGTGTCATTGTCATTACAAATGAATACAGCATCATCCTACTGCCAGTGCTGTAATTAAGAGATCACATCATTGCCCTGCAGCATTCAAGCTCAGGATTTGTGTAGCACATCCACCAAGTACCAAGACAGTCTGATGTTTATAAGCAACAGGACAACATGGCAAGCCCCACACGTCACCTTTCACAAGCATGAAGATGGTGTTTCATCATTGGGATTGAATGGTGTTCACGCCTTCAGCCGTTTTTCTCTCTGATCCAGCCCTGAATCTATTTTGCTTGGCTCTCTCAAGCTCTCATTTTCTTCCTTTTGTCTACATCCCTAAGAGAAAGAGAGAGGTGGATAGATAGAGAGTGAGTGAGTAAGAGTGAGTGTGAATAAGGGGTCCCTGTATGTGATTGGGCAGTTGGCCTTTTCACTGAGAATGGATGGTGGGTGTAGAGGAAGATTTAAACCCATTTTACAGCAAGAGGCCTTGAGTATATGTCTTCACTTCCAATGTGGCCTCGAAAGACATTACTGGAGAATTCAGACACTAGGAACAAATTGCTCTTCTGTGCTTCCACGTTGTGTGGCATTTTTATTTTATTTCATTTTATTTTAATCAGGTAAGTGCTTTAATAAAGGTAATTGTTAACACATTGAAACATTTAGAGAAATACTCACATATGCAGTGCTACTAAAACTGTAGATTGCTTTTACAGACTGATAAGGATGGCTTCTTAATTTTTTACCCTACATTGAAATATACGTTGGCAAATTAAAAAACAAAGTTATGTCATGTCTTCTGAGTGGTGCAAGGGAAAAGCGTTTGCCCTATCGTCCAGTGATCATGAGTTTGAGTCTTAATGATGACACAGCCATCCATGGCCGAGAACCCACGTGAGCAAAATTGGGCTTCTGTGATCTCATGGATGACGCACTTCTCCGAGCGTGTTATACTTCCCAGGCAAGCAGTATGATAAAATGCAATCAGCTGGATTCACGTGCCTCGGGGGAGGTACGTGCTTGCTTTCACCCTCCCTGCTTGGTCACGGTTATGGCCATGACTAAATTAGTGAGAACATTTTAAAATATGTTACATCATGTTAATCCAGTATACGGTAAGGGTGATTGGTTCTCTGTAATCCATAATACAGCTAAAAAAGCACATAATTTTGGTCTATCTTTGTAATATTGCTAGAAATGCTTCCCAATTAAATCATCGGACAGCTGGCTTGCTGTTCAGGTTCCTAGAATGAATGATTTTCTCTAGCCAGTGGTGCCATTAAGGATAATTGTAGGAAGGTCAGTTAAGATAAAAGGATCTAAGAACGATTAAAGGGAAGGATTATTTATGATCACTATGTTTTTGAGAACGGACCTAACGGAAGCGAGTAATAAAGGAGTGAATCCGAAGTATGACAGTAATCGGTAAATTACTTTAAAAAGGCATTTATTTAATGGCGCATGAGGACTTAAATTGTTTTTTAAAACTTCTCTGCATGTGGCCATGAAGTAGCAATGCGCACTAAATTACAAGCATATGCACTAAATTGTAATGCTAACAGACAATGCTAAGGTGCATTAATGTTTTGCGGCAAGTGTCTCTTTAGACTCGCTGCCACGGTTTATTAAACAGATTAAACAGGCATGATGGGCTTTCGTGCCTGGAATAAAGTCAAAGATGTGGTAACTTGAATTTTGTTGCACCACCTCTTCCTATTTATGAAAGCTTGAGTGCATGATTACTTGTGCTGCATGTGTTATTTTTGGCAAAACAGCCACTAAAACACTGACAGCTACATAAACATGTTCAGAAAGAGAGTGACATTAAATTGAATTTTTTTTTTTTTTTTTTATGGCAAGAACTCAAAATGATTTGTAGCCTCAAACCAACGGGAGTGTTTGACCACTCTGCACTCTGACTTTCAGAGTCAATGAGTTTAGAAGCACAAACAATTCTCAGATGACCAGGATGCGCATGATGATTTTGCTGACAAGAAAGGATGCACAAAACTGATTTATACTGCACCAGCTATTAATATGTACACTATATAGGCAAAAGTTTGTGGACACCTGACCATAGTGCCAATTTTCCTGTCATAATAACCTCCACTCTTCTGGGAAGGCTTTCCACTAGATTTGTGGAACATTTGTGCTCATTCAGCCGCACGTTAGTGAGGTTAGACACTGCTAGATGAGGAGGTCTGGGGTGCAGTCGGTGTTCCAGTTCATCCCAAAGGTGTTCAGTGTTGAGGTCAGGGCTCTGTACAGGACACTACAGGAGCTCATCTTGTGCACAGGAGCAGCATTGTCATGCTGAAACAGTGTTCGGGCCCCTTAGTTCCAGCAAAGGGAAATTGTAATGCTACAAAAAATAAATTCTATACAGTCGTTTGCCTCTAACTTTGTATGGAAAGAATCACATATGGCTGTGATGACCAAGTGTCCACAAACAATTTGCTATATAGTGTTTATTAATAAATAAATCAAAGTGGTCTGTGTTGACCTGCACGCAAATTCTCAATAGATCCTGTGAAATAGATGAATGTTTATGTCAAATTACAGCATGGAGGCTAACAGTTACCAGTGTGAGCCATGAAAAGCTGAGTATGGTTAAATAATAATCATAATACAGCACACTAATTCTGAACAATAATACGCATGATCTAGGTTTATAGTTAACATTTCCATTACCAAGCAGACACAACAAAAGCTCATAGTTGAAGAGAGTTTGAGATGATATGCTCATCTCCTCCAGCAAGCAGCATGAAATGTTTTTTTTTATGATGTTATATTTCATATCAGTGCTGTGACCTGCATATGATCTATGTGCATAATATGCTTTCTGCTGTTTTGCAGTTCATCCCTCCCTTTATTGAAAAATGTATTTTTCCACGTTAATGACTGTTATCTCTGCCTAACCTTCTGTCATATAGTGTGCTCTGCTTGCTGATCCATTCTGAGTGAAATGTGTGTGTGTTTTTTTCTCAGTGCCTTTCAGGGAAACGCCTTCCTACACAAACCGCCGGCGTGTGACAGTAGGAGGTGGCACTCTGACCTCATCACGCTCCCTGCTTCGTTCCGCTTCCGACAACAACCTGAATGGGGCCGAGACGGGTACCGCCCACTCTCCCGTGCCCTCTCTGCGCAGTCTGCCTCCTCTGGCACCCCCTGGAGGGGAGGCAGCGGCCGACGGCAGCCTCCAGAGCACCGGCAGCTCCCGTTCCTCCCATTCACGCTCACCTTCCCTGCACCGTGTCAGCGAGGAACCCGACACACACATCCTGCGCAGGCACCCCACATACACACACGGGCGTGGCCGCCTCAGGTGAGATGAAGACCGTATTTTTTTTTTGTTTGCTCTATTAAATTAATAAAATGCTTTCTAGTTAAATTAACAAGGCTATTTAACAACTAAAAAAAGGTTAAGACGTTTTTACACATTTCTCGAAAACCAGAAGATCCAGATTCAATGAATATGAAAATTACAAATATCCAAAATCCTAAATCACGCACATATTTCTGGTGTCGCAAGGATTGCATTTGCATGCCGAAACATCATTGGCTCGTTTATTTTAATAACACTAAAACTCAAAGAGATTAGGATCCTGTTCCACATTATCCTTTTCTTATGAAGTGGCAAAATGTGACATTTCCTTCCTTTTGTTAAAGAACAACAATGTCAATCTCAAAACCACGCATCTGATCGACATTTAAACATCCTCCAAACTTCAAATATTGAGTTGTATTGTTAGCGTGAATAGATTAGTCCTGGAACCCAAGTGCTACAGGCGCTACAGTGTGATGTGGGTATTGCTTCCTGTTTGTTATTGTATTCGAGTACACATTGAAATGAGGCTTCTCTGCATGGCATTGTGGGATATACTCTTGAGTGAGCCATGTGTTATAGTGCATTATTGGATTTTGCTGCAATATTGTCCTCAGTCTCATGTTTGTATTTATTGCGGGAGGATTACTGTTAGGGAGACTGATGTGATTTCAGAGACGAGTGGGTATTGCAATTCATAAGTGTTTGTTATTTCGGCATGGGGGGAATGAAACGCTTTAATCTGAAACCCAAACTCTTTGTACTACATTGTGTGTAAACAAGAAGCACTTTGAATTGTTAGGAGTTAGCGTACATGCTGGAAGTCAGTGTTACTTTGACAGCATGTTGTTTTTTGTTTACGCCCTGACCCAACTGATTGTTGTTTAGCCTTTTTTTTTGAGTTGCCATTGTTGGTATAGAGGAGCATTTAACAGCCTTTCTCTTTCTCTCTGTCTCACGCTTACACACCCACACTGAGGTCCTGAGGGGTGTGTTCGCTGTGTTCTGTCCTACTTGTCCATCTGTCAGTGTGTACTGATACACTGTCCCCTCAGAATCATCACCACTGGCACTTGTTATCTGACCACCAAGTGGTGTATAGCCTTGTTTGTGTGTGTTAATAAATGTGATGCAATTGCCTCTGCCCACAGGGTGAGTCTATTTGCAAGGATATCATATCATATCATATCATCTCTCTCTCTCTCTCTCTCTCTCTCTCTCTCTCTCTCTCTCTCTCTCTCTCTCTCTCGCTCTCTCTCTCTCTGTCTGGTTATTTGCCTTGTGTCTCGCTGTGTCCACCTGTCTCTCCCTAAGGTAAGTGTGGGGACCAGGGGAGTGTGTAATTAATAGCATTGTCAGTCCTGCCCACTCACTTCCTGCTCAGGGTCAGGTATGAGGCTATGGCACTCTTCTTTCCAAACATTCCCAAACTTAAAGGTGCAACTTGTAATTTCATTTAAAAGTCACACACATGGGCCTAAAAAAGTGTGCAACAGGGGTTAAAGGCAACTCAGAAGGCATAAGTAAAGGCCTGCAAATCCTTTCTCTGCAGTCACGTTCACCTTGCAGGTAGCACAGAACAGCAAAAATTGTCAAATTGCTTCTTTAAAGATGTCATCAGCATACACCATGCCTGTCTGAGTGATCACATGACCAGGTGAGACTCATACCGCCTTCAGGTCCTACTTGGAAGTCCGTGTGTATGAGTTTGGACTTGGTAATGATGACTTTGTGTGTGTTTGAGTGGTTTCATTTGGGAAAAGAAACAACATTTTGATGGCGTGAGGAAATTTTTCATTTTTTTGTATCGATGGCAAGAATTAAATTTTGCCTTACTGAAAGAACTGAATAGTTAACATGCATAAACACCACATAAGTCTTTACATATGGTATAGACATTCATGAGGTGACAAATGAGGATCACAAATGAGGGGCGGTCTCCAGACCTTTGCTCAGTATTGTGTTTCTAGTTTATTTCCATTTAACGGTCTGTTTTATGCAGTAACTGCGTCTTTCATCACATATTTCTTGTTTTGTTTTTCTTTTCTCCGTTTCTCAATCTCACGCTCATGCTTTCTCCGGGGCCAGTTTGAAGGATGCACTTGCAGTGTTCAGATTCACACATCGTAAATAACAGCTGCATTCATCTCCTGATTTACATATTCGCAACCCAGCTGCATTGACTTGAAATAAACTCACAACTGCCTGTGGGTCAGTGGAAAACAATAATAAAGCCAAATGGAATGTTGGCATGCGGTGTTATACTAATGCTGCAGTCTAGTATTTCAAGCGAATCATTTTAACACATTGATAAATCCTGCTGTAATTAGTTAAGCATTCGGAAAATGGCTTGGTTTCAATAAAGCTTGTAATAATTGCAAAATTGAAGGACTGCAAAGACAGCGAGCTTGATTGTGCATTCTGATATGTAAATAGGGATATAAGCAGGACATGTCAGGAAAACGTTTTGCAGTGAGATACGCTCCAGACTGTACATTACAGGGATTGTCAGGGGAGGAAAAGGGATTATAACTGAGTCTCACTGTTAATGTAGATGCATGTGTGAAGAAAATGAGTGGTTTAATTTTTTTTTTAAAGGTGTTTAATCTGCAGATATCCAAATTATTAATATATATATATATATATAATGTAATCATAGCTGTTTCTTTAAAAATGCTCGATGTATAGAATTAGCCTGAAATCATATAAGCTATCGTATTTTTTTCCTGTTGTTTTTATGGTTGTCTTCAATCTACATGCGAGAAATAATGAACAATTTCATCATTCTCCTCATTATCACTGGTTATAACTGCAACTTCACAGCATTAAGAGGACACAAAGGTACCAAAAGTCCATCCCTCATCATCAGAGCTGCTCTTCGACCGAAAGCATGAGAGTCACATGGAGGCCTTTCTTCATTTCTGCTCTTTCATTACACCACCAATTTATGAACTCTTCAGAAGGAGAGAGGAGGAATGGAGTGATTTATCGACGAAAAAAAGGAAATCCATTTTGTTTGTGCAGCCCAGGTAAATGAGGTGTCATTCTGAAAGAGCAGCCGTTCAGTCTGGAACCTTCTGTGATGGATTCTACCCTCAGGATATCGCTGAGACGCAGGTCACTCCCTCGCCTCCATCAGCAGACGCGCACAGGCAGCGGGACAGAGGACGCCGGGGCAGGACGACGCTCAGTTTCTATTGGCTCTGAAAGACCGAGGTGCTGCTTAGTAGGTCAACATGATCGTAACCGTCTTCAGACCTGTCTTGCGCTTAATCGTTGTTGTTCATGCTAGGCTAAGAAATGCAAAATGCATGTAAAAGCTTTCTCACAGCCCTCTCTCTATGAATAAGAAATCCTTGTAAATAATTCTCTTTGTCATTGCAGAATGAAGGGTGAAAGGGAGAGAGAGGGTGGTGCAGAGGGAGTGGTTTTATGATAATAGCAATTCTCCAAATTTGCTAGAAGGTTGGATTGACCTAAATACACACATGAGCACATACACGCGCACGCAGAGTCAAATGTGAGACCTTGTAGCATTCAATTAGCCCATGTTGGGAGAAGCAGTGAGTGAAAGACACAAAGGGGCAGACAGTGAGACAGAACGTGCAGGAAGAATGGAGTGAATATCCTCATCATTCCATCACAGTCAGTAGCAAATGGCTTTTTACAGCTTTTATATTAAAAAAAAAAAAAAAACTTTATTCAGAGTGCATTGCTATTCCGGCTCTTTCCATTACTCAATTGTCAACCAAGTGGGTTTTATCGTCATTCCTCCATACAAGTTGTAAACCCTGGAATGAAAAGTGACTTCTTCAGACCGTGGTGCTGTTCGACACAGAACACAAGAGTGCATAAAGAGCAAATACTGCAAAATATCTTTGTTTTCCAAAATTCAGGATAGACCAGTGTTTCCGATGCACATCAGTCAGCAGTGTTCCCAATGCAGCCAAAATTGTCTAAGAAACAGACTACTGATAACAATATCTCCATATTTCTGAAGCCATAGTGGCTGCTGCATGCTCCCATGCCACCATCGTGATCATAATAACCCTTCATTTGTAGTATCTGTATGTTTCTTCATTCAGAAAAAAAGGATATCTAGTGCTAGGGCTCAAATACAATTAAGCACTTATTTTATACGTTTTTGCTCATTGTAATCATAGTAATTCACTTTATTTATGTAGATCTATTCAAGACCATGATCACCTGGAGGAGGAATGGTGGAAAGAGTCACAAAAAATGAGCTGAGGTGTACTACAGCACCTTCATGTAACCGAAGCTGTGGACTGCGAGAAACCATCCATGAAACAAAAGCTCAGTTGACCCTTAGAGATGTGTGCATCTAAGGGCTTTAGCAGGAGAGCTGCTTCTCTCTCATGGATCAGCCAGTCCATCCATCTGCTCTTTCCAACAGCTGTGACGAGGAAGAGAAAACTTCTGACTCATTGTTGACAACAGAACGTGCCAAATTCAAGACTTTTGCCTCAGGGTTTTTTTTTTTCCAAAGCCTAACTGTTGTTCAGGAGAACTGAGCAGACAATTCAGGCAGGATGTAGGATGTAGATGTAGACATCGACTACGATGTCGAGGAGTGAACTCTTGTTCTACTATTCTTGTCGTCATTAGTAGGTGTTGTTCTAGGGTTTCGGGTTTTCCGTTGTTAAATGTGTGTGTAAGAGAGAGAAAGACAGAGAGGACTGGGCTGAAGGATAGATGAGAGACTATGGGGGATGAAGAGAGATTTGGGAGCTCATCCACTTGTAGCTAGAGTGCTGGTGTAGTGGAGGAAAGTGCCAAGGTGCTGCAGAGCTTCAAGGCTCTGAGGACGGATGAATGAAAGTACAGTACATTTCCTTTGTCAATATGTATACTGTGATAAACTGTGTTATTTCTGGATGCACGGGAGGTCTTCATGCACAAGAACCAGCATATGACAGAAAATGTGTGTTTTGTGCAATTTTTCACCTCGAATGTTTAACATTAATCATTAATTAATTAACAAATGCCAAGTTGAAAAAAAAAAACCCACATTATTTTACGTTCAGCCCTAGAAGCAACTTTTATACGTTCTGTTTGCCACATTCGAGTTCAAAGGAATCGTCAGATCATTTTCAAGTGTTCTGGACTTTCATCTGGATTCGAAAACAGCTTTCACTCCGGATAGAGTGGCATAAGCCGTGTTTAATCCTCATGAATTAAGCCCTGGTGCATTTTGGTGCAGGTGGAAACTAAAGCACAACAACTGCTTTAACACCGCTTATAAGAACGAAACTAACTTTAGTGTGGTTCATTTCACAATTCCATTCAACCCTGGCACAAATACAGGAAGTGAATAAAAGCCTTTTCCAAAATATGTTTTCAGCCGACAGAAAAAAAAAAAGTATTGATTTCTCTCTCATTTGGACTACACTCTCTGTGAAATTAATCGGGGAGAAAGTGCCCATAGGATGGTGTATTATGAAGCATATTAAACTAAGTAAGATTAGATTTAGTTTAGACACAGGTGTAATAAAAAGGAGCATTCGGCTGTGGTTTGGTAAGAAACTAGGCCTGAGTTCACATTTATCTTCTAAAAAAAAAAAAAAGTCATGAGTCAGATGTCTGTGTGCATGTGGACTGATGTGTGTGAAATGGGACGTTACTGCAGAGCTGGGTGATGATTTCAGTGCTGTTTATTATGGACTGGCACTTCACACTGATCGATATGGAATCAGAGCGAAACGTGACAACAGGAGCCCTCCCTCTGTGTCAGCCCTTTCTCTCTCTCTCTCTCTCTCTCTCTCTTTTTTTTTCTCTCTCTCACTCTGTCTTTCCATTCAAGTGTCTTCATTCCCTGTCTATCATTATCTCTTAAAAGCCCATCTTTCTGTTCTCTGCCCTGTCTCATACCTCTTCTCTGTCCTTACTCATCCTCTTATGTTTTATGCCTTTCCTCTCATTCTCCTGCCTCCACTCCTTCTTTTCTCCTTCTCTGTCTGTCTCTCTCTGGCTGCTGTGTGTTTGCGAGCCGCAGTCTGTCCGCTCCATGCATCCCTGCAGTAATTGGAAAGCCGTCACCGAGCTCAACATCCAGACTGGAGTAAGGGCAGAGAGAGGGAGGGAGGTGGGACATAAAGTCTGAGTGTGTTGATGGATTTTGCTGGTGAAGGAAAACAGGAAATGAATCCGATTTTTTTTATTTTTATTTTTTATTTTTTTTACAAGAAGCCCGATGGAGGAAAAATAACATAAATGACTCAAATGATGGCTTTGGAAAAGTTGAAGCACTCGATGCTGGTAGATGACAGAAAGAGTGGAGGAGAAAGAGTGAAAGGGAGGAAGAAGCAATGGCAAGCGTCACAGCTGCACACTGTTTTAAGAAATGAGGGTGTAAGAAAGCAGATTATTGTTGCATGCGTTCTGGGACGATGTACAGGTTGTTCTCTGTGTGTTACTGTAAGTGGAGGAAAAGAGATGTGTGTGCGGGTGTGTGAGTGTGTGCATGATGAATGGGCAAGTGGGAAGGCTCCGAGATGAATGAGACAGACGTAGAGCAGCGGCTACTCAGCCTGCAGCTGCATTAACATTCAGAACCTGTCTCTTGACGAGAACGAGGGATGGATGAAGAGAGAGAGGGTAAGCAGCTAGCAAGCTGTGGAAGGAAGAAGAGAGAGAGAGAGAGATGGAGAGAAATTGCAGGAGAGGGGAGGGCAGGAAGTCTGAGAGGAGAGGGAAAGACAGAGAGAGAAAGAGAGAGAGGGGGGTAGGAGGGGCGTGTGTTGATTACGGCAGTGGGAGCTGATGTGTGTGTGTGTGTCTGGCAGTTTAGGGTGGGGGGTACATCTCACTCACCACGCTAATCAATCCAGACCCCCCGGCACCGGCGCGTTGTCACTGCTGACGCTTGGAGTGCGGGTTAGAATGTGCAGAGAGGGAGTGTGTGTGCGGGAGTGTGTGAGCCCAGGCACGGCGAGAGAGCGCAGCCGCGTCAGCGCAAGTGTGTGTGTGTGTGCGTGCGTGCAAGTGAGAGCCGTGGGGAGCGGACATGCCCAGCTCGCCCGAGCTCTCGGCACGCCGTGCGACAGGCAGCCGCTAACGGGCGTCAGGGAGAGGGAGGAGAGGAGAGGAAGAGGAGGAGGAGGAGGAGAAGGTAGGAGGAGGAAAAGAGCGGGAGATCAGCGAGCTGCTTTTGCATGACGGCCTGGCCGGTCCAGGACTATTGAGAAGAGGATCTGCACACACCGAGCGTGTGTGTGAGCACGCACCTGTTTATGTGTGTGTGTAGCCACACACTCCCGCTCGTACTTTACGGGACCATGTCAGTGACCACCGCATTTGGCTACCAGCTTCCTGGCATCACCACGGTAACCTATGTTTTTGTTTACAGCCCTGGGACGGTTCAGCGGGATGTCAGCCCTCCGCCCGCTGGGCCCTCACACACACTCGCCGGCGCCCGCGGGCCCAAACGGAAACTCTACAGCGCCGTTCCCGGGCGCACTTTCATCGTGGTGAAGCCCTACACACCCCAGGGAGAGGGAGAGATCCAGCTGAACCGTGGAGAAAGGGTCAAAGGTTAGTACCGCCTCCCTGTGACACCCATGAGCAAGTCTGTTAGATTTATTTGTCAAGCAACAGGATGAAATGTGGAGTGTTAGCAGCTAGGCTGTACACTGAGTGTGTCATGTGAGGGTAGTGGGGCAGGGCGATATGGTGATATGTTTTGATATATAATGATGATGATATAATTTTGTCACAACATTCTTTCTGAGGTTAGTGTGGGTGTCACGGGTTCTGCTAGATTACTGACCAACTGCAGGCTTAAGACCAACAACAACTGCAAACTGTCATAACTAATACAATAAAACTGTATAGTAACAGATAACGAGTGCACGTTTTACCCACAACTCTCATTTTTATTTATTATTATTTCATTTTACTCCATAATTTATTCCATGTCCTTTTTAAAGCTTTACTCATCGTGATTTAATACTTTTTCCGAATAGATTTTTAGTTCAAAAATGATTGATAGTTTTTCAATTTCAGAAAACTTATATTGTATTGGCTGTTGTGCGTCATCCCATATGGTGTTAATATTTTATCAATATCTCTGTAAAAAGCTTTATGATGCTGTGTGTAGAGGTTGTGATGCCATGGGAGCTTAATATGTACAGCAGGGGTGTACAGGTGGGTTATAAATAATGAATTCTTCATACTATGCTGCAAGGGCTAATGTGAAAAATCTAAAATGACTCTAATAGGAAATCAAAGCCGTGTCTCAAATCACATAACCGCACTAGCCCATCCCATCATGCACTATGAAAAGGAAGGGGCGGAGCTTGTAGCAGATAATCATCACTGGTGCTAATTCTGTCCCGGTCCCAGAATTGTTGCTGTTAATGAGCTATACAGTCAAAAGAAAAATGCATAAAAGTTTTTGGTTAAGTTAGCCAGCTAGCATCTTACTGTTCACCTCACTTGACATTGTAGCGTACGCACTCACTATTAATGTTGGAAATTAGCACACAGTATTACTCGGCAGACTTTACTAATGCAGAGCGCATTCGTGTATATGCGCCGTATGTGCTGTGATATGATAAGCTGTGCTGTAACAATGGTTCTGTGCAGGAATGTTGAAAATCGACAGAGATTATATTTCATTGCATGACGTCATGAAGAGAGAGAAATGAATGGAATAAGTGCTATAGAACTGTGTGTGTGTGTGTGTGTGTGAGTGAGTGTGTGAAAGAGAGTGAAACTAACAGTTATGAATGAACTCAGCTAGAGA
>JAQQZR010000037.1:4941324-4952010 GCA_030068235.1 Notoglanidium macrostoma | reverse complement strand
ATTCCAGAAAACCATTCAAATGCAGTGGAAGGTAAAGAACATTGCATTCATCCTACTGCCCTTGATCTCTCTCTCTCTCTCACACACACACACACACACACACACACACACACACACTCCCTATCTATCTTCTCTCATGCTCCTTAGGTTTCTGTCTGTCCTGTCCTGCCTTTAATTTAGATCTTCATTTTGTTGTTCTGTACAGTTTACTGTTTAATTTTGTTTCATGTAAATCATGTTAGCCTTAACTGCACTTAACAACACGCACACACACACACACACACAAACACCTATATTTATACTCTGCACAGATCCAGAATGAGAACACCAGAGATCACAAACGGCCCACGCCTGTGCTTTAGTACTGGGTAGCAGGTGCCATTGAACCCGGCGAGTGCCAGGATGGCCACTGTGTTGCACTATGAGCTGGTGGCATTTTGCCTTTTGTCAAGACATTTGCCAGCAAAACCATATGCCAGAAATACGTCAGAATATTCTGACGTAGCAGGACCATATGTTTAAAAAATGCAATAATAGTGTTCAAATGTTTCTCCAACAACTTACTGTACATAGTACAATTAAACTGAATCGTCTTCTTTTACATCTTTATTCCCACTTCTATGTGGTAGACAGGTTGGGCAAGAGGCGGGGTACACCCTAAACATGGTCGCCAGTCTATCACAGGGCTAACATAGCTAAACAGACAGCCATCCGCACTCACATTCACTCCTATGGGCAATATAGATTAGCCAGTTAGCTTAATCTGAAAGTCTCTGGGCTGAGGGAGGAAACCAGAGCATCCTGAGGAAACCCACACAGGCAACATGTAAACTCCATAGGGACAAGCCACTGGTACCAACCTCTTTGCAGGTGAAATCTGTGAAACGTGAAATCTCTACTTAGCTTAGTTTCTTTAGTTAAACAGCAACCTATTTTGTCAATGTAAATGTATTTTTAGTAAACCATTAGAATTCCAGACATGATTTTTCATATATGTTAGTACTCACTTTGCTAGGACAATAGCTGTAGTACAAGCAAAACATTGTTGTGAGATCATGCTAGCTGGCGAGCATTCAAAGTGGTGAGTGGGAAAGAGAAATGACCTCGTGCATAGCTGTAATTAAATTCATTCTTTTTTTTTCCTCAAACCGTTACAGTTTGTTCCAAATCGTAATCTTCTCAGGATAATCTTCAAGTTTTATGCAAAACACATTTTACACTGTTCCAGACATTTCTGTACATGCATCACTATAACAAAGCTCTGTGCCATTGTTCTCCACCTTCATGAATGCTCCGAGCCCCAGCGGCCGTGCTCTCACCACAATCACTCTCCTGATCCATTTATAATGCCCCTCCTCTAATCTGCATTCATTAATGCAGAAGTTACTGATAGTGAGAGCCATCTTGACTGCCCCATTTCCAGAGCAGCACAGGCAAATTCATCTATGCCACTGACCTAAAAGGCTGTAGAATAACATTCGCCCCTGCCTGATTATACACCTTTACTGAACACCTGAGATCCAGAGGTGAAGCTGCTACAACAGGATCTGGAACTGATCTGAGAGCAGTAGACTTTCTCATTGTTTGCAGCTGATAATTCTATAAAGCAGGCTGAAAAAATTAATGAGGAGTGAAACCTAATTGCTCTAATCTAAACTTATTTTCGAGACAGATCAGAACACGAGAATGAAAACTGCTTCACATCCTGTGTAAGTGAAGCTTAAGCAGAAGGATCTGAGGTCATGGTGAGGATATGTTCTTGAGATTCAAACTAGGTTTGTTTTGATTGTTTAGCATTTCAATTTATGTTGACCAACACTATCATGCTGTGAAATCTCCCACACGTTCTCACACTTTTCCTGTCCCTAACAGAATTACTCATCTCTCCTTCTCTCGCATTCTCCCTCGCTCATTGTCTGGAGTTGACACAGGGGAAAATGCATATGAAGAAATCCTGCTTGGTAAACAAGAGTGTTTCCTCTTTTTCCAAATTTGGATCTGTTCATTTATCTTAAACTCCCACTTTCCTGAAATATTAAGCATTTTACAGATTCCTTTTTATTAGATTATAGTGAATACGATCAGCTTGGGCAGAGACGAACAACCATTCACACTTATGGGCCTTTTAGAGTAGCTAGTCGACCTAATCTGTATGTTTTTGAACTGTGGGAGAAAACCAGAGCACGTGGAGGAAACCTGGAGAAATACTGAGAAATGTTCCTCCAAGTTCTCTGGTTTCTGTTTTAGTGAGCCAATTGGCTGCTCCAAATTGTCCCTTACTGTGAAGTGTGTGTGTATGTTTGTGTGTCTTCCCACCTCATACTTACTGTTCCTGGGATTGGCTCTGGATCTAAAGTGCCCCTGACAAATTGCTGTTTTGCCTGCTCTAACAAACCTCTATCCACTTGGGATGAGACTGGTAATTAGCTGATTAGTTGAAAAACAACTTAAGGCTGCAGTACTACTCTACACTGTCCTGGAAACCTGTAGACTCTCTTATGTTTGTCTGGACAGTTTTGCGCTCGCCTACACTGACACTTCTAGGACACTCCAGACTTCCTGACTTGCTGTATGTGAATTCACAGGCCAAGCAGGTCAGTAGATGTTTCTAAAGAAAGGGAGGTCACTAGATGCTGCACTAGAGGAGCTGGTAAATGAGCTATTTGTGTGTATGTGCATGGCAGACATCCTGTATATCTTGCTGCTTATTTAAGGTAGACAGAAGAGTGAAAGAGAACATTTTACAGTCACTGTGTTGCGTTTTCTCTACACTTCCCACATTCTTAATGGTAGGTTCTTTCTTCTTTTTTTCTTTTTGAATAATGGTATATTATTTAGAAAGTCAGTCTGAGGATATTGTTGATGAAGGTAATCATATCCCTATACCCTGACTCTAAAATGGTTACGCTTTAGATTTAGAAAGAAATAGACATAAAGGACATTAGGAGTAGACCTTAACATTTTCTAGATTGTTGCTATTCTAATACAACGAACCTTGTAGTTATTATAACCCACATTTTCATATCTTAGAGTTTACGACTGAACTTGAATAGTCTATTGAAAGTTTTAGAAGTCCAGATTATCTGAGATCAATGAGACAAAATACTGTCAGAAATCCAGCTCTTCTCTTTTCAGTGAAGGACATTCACATGACGTTGATCACTATACTGGGATTTTACGCTGTTGTTGAGAGTCTCTTGTTGCATACATGATTGTAAATATTCTGCACACACTGAATGTCTCAGAGTCATTAATCATGTTTGTGAATGTCTAATCCGGCTGTTATTTGCGGCCGTTCCATTTTCATGGCTGTCTGGAAGATGAATAAGTACAGATGAAGGAGAATCGGCTCTTCCAGTTCCATAAACTGGTGAGGGAATGGAAATTGCAATCAGGACCTGCTCTAGCTAGGTACCGTATATACTGAGCATTCGAAACATGACTTAAGCAGCCCAGACACTTGAGCGAATTTTGGTCCAAAACAGGTCTGTTTTATGGCATGGCAACAAGGCAAAAAAAGGGGGGGGCATGATATTGTTGTCACTACAATAAAAAGTTAAACATTGCTTCTGCCATCTCGTGCCATCTGTCAGGCATAAGTTACAAACTGGGCATGCACTATTTGCTTGTAAGTTGCGATGATGTCTGTGCACTCAGTGGCACAAATGATCACTCATTGACATGCTATAGTTTCACATGTGTGAAGTGATTGTGCAGGAATTTGGGGTGCGACAGACCACACCTTGGAATGCTATAGCGGTCACTCGGCTGTGGGCATTATTGTTGACCATCAGTGGAAATTAGAGGAAGAGGAAAGAAAGAGTCCCAGGCAAAAAAAGAAACCAAGGAGTGTGTGGGTCAGAGATCGACCAGTGGTTGACCAGAAGACATGATTATAGACAGTATGAGGTGTATCCTGAAATGATGCCGCTACATTTGGCGAGCCACTGCTTGCCTCTGTGTGCTATGTGGAATCTATGTGCAAAGTATGCGCAACATATGTGAAACATATGCGTGCCAGTTTGCACACCAGTTGTTAATATTGCCAAAAATTCGCATGCAATGGCAAGTAGTGACACTTAGTGATGTGCAGTTGTTGCAAATAGGTTGTGCATAAGCCACTGGCATGAAAATATTGTCGTGCCAGATTTTTTAAAATTTCAAAAATCCTGGCGCACATGCAGGCACTTGATAGGAAACCCCATGTAGCTCCGCTCACTCTTTCACAACTAGTTCCCTCACTGACATGCAACAATGCATGTCTCTTTGTGCCACCTCTGCTTCCAGTGTCAGGGCTGCTTTACTCGCAGATCTGCTCAGAGATCTAAGTAATAGTTGAGTTTTTAGACACGTGGGTCTTCTTTTCTGTTGACCGTATCAGTGTTGCATTTTTCTGTTTTGCATGAAACATTCAGAGTACAGGATTCTGAAGTGGATGGATACACAATTACAGTTCTGTACAGCAGTATATGAATTTTAATGTATAATTTCTCCTCAGAATATTAATATAGGATGTCTGTAATCTTGGTATGCAGCAAAGAAATCTAAATATTAAATATATTTTGAAGAGCACTTTTGAAATACATGTAAATATTCAAAATTGGGCAAAGAAATAGATTGCTAGTGAAATATATGTCAATATATTTACTAATTAACCCTAACCCTAAACCTAACCCTATCCCTACCTCTAACCTTAGGTACTTCTGAGGCTGAAACGTGTACAGTTAAAGAAGAACTTTCATCAATTACAGTCAGCTAAATGTTCATGACCACAGTTGTCCTAATCCTAAACCTGCACACAGGAAGGCCCAAACTCAGCAACTGTTTGCTGTGAGGTGACCATGCTAACCACTGCACCACCACATGACCGTAGTTTGTCTTATACAAGGTGCAATCACAAAGTTCCGAGACTGTCCCTGGCGCAAATGAACAGTGTGTGGCATGCACATGCAGCAGCAGTGAGCAGTAACTTTCGTGAGCCAGTATGCCATATGATGTCACGCTGTTAACACTGGGACCTGTATTACACATGGTTTTGTGACAACATCCATTACTATGGACCTCAAAATTGAACAGAGAGCAAACGTCAAATTCTGTTTCAAACTCAGGACATCAGCAAAGGAGACCTTTGAAATGCTTCACAAGCACAACCCTAGAAAATGTCCAAGAAATTGAGTACAGTGTGCATCAGGATTGTCAGATCGCCCTGCCTTCTGCCCCTTTTGAAGCATGTACACCACTCAAAATACCTCGCCCGACTCATTGCTTCATTGCCTTAGGCTTGCCGAATCATTTCAATTGTCTCCATTGGCGATTTCCCAACTTTGACACGGAATTTGATGTTTGCTCTTTGCATGAAATCGCAAGTACCCATGTGCACAATGTCACAAAAGCACTTGTAACACAGGTCCTGATGGTGACACCGTGATGTAATGCTGCATACTGACTCATGAAAGGTACTGCTTGCTCCTGCTGCACACGCATGATCACGCTCTGTTCATTCCCAAAAGGAACAGTTTCTGAAGTTTCTGATCGCACATAGTTTTTGCATTTCATGTCGTAAATTAAAAAATATACTTCACTTAAAATACGTTTTGTTATGTTTCAAATTATATTTCAAAATTATAACTACAACAATGCAAATAAATTGCAACGTATTTAAAATGTATTCCACATATATTTTGGACATGTTAAAATATATTGCACATTAACATTTTTTTCTGGATGGGATAGTTTGGAATTCCTGTCTAAAATCAAACTTTCTGCATTCTCAGAATTTCTGCCCATGATGCCGAATACAACTGTAGTTATATTAAGGAAATAAACATGCATCTTCCTGTATCTTAGCAACAGGTGCCTCCGGTTCACTTTCAGATGTGCTCTTGCCAAATGATGTGACATTTGAAGTGATGCGAAAATCTCTGTTTGTTGAGCTCGAGCCTGGATTTGGACTTTGTGACCCAAATAAGCACTTAGGAAGGGATATAGTTGTCTCTGAGGGAGCACATGCAACTTCAATTTTCCCTGGAGCCAAATAACCCATTCAGCCGAAGATGAGTCTGTTTTCTGTAATAGCATCTGGGTTGAAAGACTGTACATTATCTCTGGTTCATTTGTACACATATTGGGTTAGGAGATACTGTGGCTTATTGCATGTGTTGTAAAGATAGAGGCACATCAAGTAGATGTGTGTGGATATGGTAAAGTAGCTTAGTGTCGTTTTGATTTACACTGAATGAATGTTCCCTGTTTTCAGGAAGTGTATCTTATACTGTAAAGGAGTTTTCTGTCTTCCATTAGTGTTATCAGTTGCTGTCTCAATAACCCTTTCCTAGCACTAATGTACTTTTCTGCTGACTAGTGTTTATATTCTCTTTTAGTAACTCAAATCTTAATAAATTCATTAGTTAGACCACTGGAAAAATGGAGTCTGCATTGTGCTGCCCAGTCTTTCCTGTGTTACCTGGAAACCCCATAGGCTAAAATATCATAGTTAACATTATGCAATAGTGTACAATGCGCTAGTTAACTAATTAACTGCTCCTGATTGTAAAAAGTCATCTGTGCACACTAATTACGCCAGCCAGTAAAAATCGTTTTACCATTAGCCAGACTGTACCTTGGTGGATGTGTGTAGTGCAGCAGGTGGTAGGATTCAGAGCGAGTACTGTGTGTTACAGTTATATCATCGAGGTGTTTTACATCATGAAGCACATCAAGTTTAAACAAAGCCACATTCCCAAAGAAAAATTTGCTTTACGAAAGACAGTGAGGAATAGATTTTTTTGTAGTTTTTCTGGCTTTCCTTCTTGCCTAGTGGAACACTGCAAATTAAAAACCAATAGCCCGGACACGAAATCTGCTTGTCCCTGGCGCCCGAGGTAGTGATTTGTCCGCAGTTGTATTCATAAGGACACGAGAGTGGAACAGGTACGGAGCTGAAACACACTGCTGATTGTATGAATGACCAAGACAAGATCCAGTAAAATATACTTAGCTAGCTGGCTCACTCAGACAGCAGGGTTGTGACTACTGATTCACGTGCTGAAAAAGTACTTATATATATATATATATATATATATATATATATATATATATATAAAAGGAATGATTTGGCAAAAAAAACAATAAAATCTATTGCATTTTATACTAACCCCAAATGCTGGCACTCAGCCAGGACATTATTGGTGTCCTTATGTTTGCACTGGAACTATGTGACTAGACAAATCTGAGTCACACAATATCTCCTCCATAAATAACTTCCCACACCCCGTAAATATATGACTCAACCCACATCCAGTTCCTCAGTAATGTCAGACTTGTGGTGTGTGCTGGTTTGAACAAACCTTCAACTGTAACAATATTTAGGCAGCCATCTTAGACCACCAGTAGTAATTGTTTCCCCATAGTTCAATCAAGTATACGGCATTGGTTAACGTGATTGTTGTCCACTACTGAACATTGGATCCATTGTGACACCGACCAGGATAAAATGTCTACTGAACATAACTACATGAATAAATGTGCAGCTTGAGCAGCAAGTTTATGAAGATTTGGGTATGTATTTATGACTACATTAGCCATGAAGCTCTTGTGCAGAACTAAGGGAGAAAAAATTGGAATGTGTACATCAACAACAACAAAACAATTGACCCAATCATTCCTTTCAGCGCTGTTTCCAGCATGATTGCTAAGATTGGAAGTTCAACAGTGCCGTGTTGAGTAACTCAGTGTGTTCTTTTTTTCATCCTAAAAACCTAATTTTTAAGTGCGAGTATCACTTTAGTCATTCATTCCATATTTCTCTCATTACCTGACAGGCGTTTTGATTTTTTTTCTTTTTCTTTTCCTCTAACTTTATCCTTCTCTATCCTTTTGATCCACTCTTTAAAAAAACATTTGATTATCCTAGGTTTCTTTTCTCTTACCCTAGTGCATGATTAATAATACACTGTTAAAGAAGAAAGGGAGTTATTTTATACCGCTGATTAGATCTGAGCACATGAGGAAGTATTTGCGTGTTTGTCTGTTTGATTAATTGACTTACTGTTAGCTTGATGGGGATAGACTGAGCAGGCACACAGCAATGTTTTGGCTATGCACTGGCACTAACTGTTTTCATACTGATTAACAGCTGGCTGCTTAAGATCAGCTGTTATTAGGATCAATTATCATTATTTTTATTTTACCATCGAAAGTAACGGCACTCTGAAAGGTCATGTAGTGTTAGTATCTATACAAGAGTGTGTAGCCATGTGTGCATTAGTGTGTGTATATGCATGTTTGTGTGGGATCTTTAATCCCAAGGTTAATGTGGATCTGACTGCAGCATGACATGCTTGTAATAGTGCAGCACCTGTACCTCTCTATAACCTTACCTCTTCTCAACCCTCTGCCCCCTGCCATCCACACCACCTGTCTCTCTCTCTCTTTCTCTGTCTCTCTCTCTCTCTCTCTCTCTCTCTCTCTCTCTCTCGCACACACACAGTCATCTGTCCCATATTTTCACACACATGGCCCTGTGCTCCCAGACACAACCAGCCCAACACAAAACAACCTTTGCTCTAGGCATGTCTTACATCATCTCCTTCTCTTTCACTCTTACTCACTCTCTTCTTCTCCCCTTCTGTATTTCTCCATTTCCACTGCTCTCTCTTCCACCAGAATAGTTTCTGACTGTGGGTCAAAAACAGGTTAAAGACGCATACTGATTTATTACTGTCTATTTCTTACCTTGCAAGGAGTTGAACTTGAGCTTTATATTTGATCCTTTTTGCACTAGCCTCACTGACATCCTCTTTGAGATTTCTTGTTTTGACATCTAGCATGTTGTTGACGTTGGTTCTGTCTTAGGCTCAAAGTGTCCAGGCTTACTGAGCTGCTCACTGTTCCCAAGGACAGACTACAGGCACGCACAAAAGCCTATCGATTAGCTGTCTCTGATTGATGTGCTGATAAGCCGAGTGTCATGGATGGACTGGAAAAGGCTGTGGGTGTGGGCCAGATGAGGTTTGCAGCGGTCTTCTTCTGACTGGAGAGTCACTTAAACTCACGGGAACTGTTGGCAGGCCCAGACTATTGTACCTACCTTTCATGCTAGTTTTACATTAGTTATGGAATAATTCATAGTGGTTACTGAATAATATGTTTCAAGGTTAAGAATTGTGTAGCAGGGTGTTACAGCTGCATATGGTAACATAGGTCTAGGAGTTTACTGCAAATGATAAAGTTATAAATATACACAATTAGTTTTTCCAGAGATAAAAACTTTTCCTCAAAAATATTTTTTTCTCAATTTTGAGTGTACAGATTAAAATGTGTTGGTAGAATGGGAGCAAAATTAAAGAAGCTTTTACTCTTTTCAGAGATGGACCAAATGCTAACTGTCATAGAGTAAAGTTTTCTTCAAATTGAGTCCATTTTACTCTGGAAAATGTACTGTGTATTCACATATGGATGACAAATTAAAGGAAAACCAGTGACAGGACTCAGACTTTTGAGTTCTGTTGTATGTTCTTAGAGCTGTTTTTTCTGTATTTCCAGCAGGAAGTAATTAATTAGCTCATTATGCACTATTCATCATTAACTAACTGAATAGCCAATAATTGAAACCCAACTGCAGGCCCTGGATGTAACATTTTTATTCTTTGCCGTTTTATCCTTTTATTCTCAATGGTAATGTTCCATATTGTCTCTATTTCTCTCAACCTAACTGCACTCTGTTCAACCCAATGCATAAAACAGAGTCACAAGCTTCCCAGTGTGCATCAGCCATGGAAAAGAATACCTCGTTCAGATGGCTGAGTGCATGGCTGCAGGTCTACCACACCTGTCTACATTCTGTCAGAGCAAAAAGTCTTGATGGCTTTTCATCTTTCCTACTTTCTTTTATCTTTCTCTGGGAGCTAGAGAGAGAGCAAGGAAAGAAGAGAAGCAGAGCAGTTTCCATGGATGTATGTTAATAGCCTCTGTTCACCGCTGAAGCATTTTAAAACATTATCTCTTTTAGTGCTCTAATGAAACCAGTTTGCTTTTCTGTTGTAGTATCAGATGGTACTATAACACATTGGTCAAATCAAATGCAAATAACATTTGGCCATGGAAAAAGACACTTACTTGAATGGGACAGGAATCTGCTTCCAGTAGCAGTTCATTTTGCTCTGTTTGGGAACTTGTTGGATTTGAAACAGTGCTGAATTAGGCAGAGATGGGGTGGGGATGGTGTTGAAACATGCAGGGATAGGGTGGGAATGGTGTTTGAGTGTGCAGGGATGGGGTGAAGATGACATTGGTGTGTTGTGAGAGGATGAGATGGAGTATTGTTTGGAGTGTGAGGTGATGGGGTTGGGATGGTGTTAGAGTGTATGGGAATGGGGTGGGGATGATGTGGTAGGGAGCAGAGATGGGGTGGGGATGGTGTTGGAGTGTAAGGAAAGTCTGTTGGAGTGTTTGGGGATATTGTAGGGATGGGGTTAGAATGTCTGGGAATGGTGCTTGGATAGTGTGGAGATGGGGTGAGCACGGTGTTGGAGTGAGCGGGTATGGGGTGGGGATGGTGTATTAGAGTGTGGGGATGGTGTGAAGATGGTGTTGGAGAGGGTGGGGATGGGGTGGTGTTGGAGAGTGTGGGGATGGGGTGGTGTTGGAGAGTGTGGGGATGTGGTGGTGTTGGAGAGTGTGGGGATG
>JAQQZR010000037.1:4919190-4939806 GCA_030068235.1 Notoglanidium macrostoma | reverse complement strand
GTTGGAGAGTGTGGGATTGGGGTGGGACTGTTGTTGGAGAGTGTGGGAATGGGGTGGTGTTGGAGAGTGTGGGAATGGGGTGGTGTTGGAGAGTGTGGGAATGGGGTGGTGTTGGAGAGTGTGGGGATAGGGTGGTATTGAGAAGTGTGGGGATGGGGCGGTGTTGGAGAGTGTGGGGATGGGGTGGTGTTGGAGAGTGTGAGGATAGGGTGGTATTGAGAAGTGTGGGGACGGGGCGGTGTTGGAGAGTGTGGGGACGGGGCGGTGTTGGAGAGTGTGGGGACGGGGCGGGGGTGGAGAGTGTGGGGACGGGGCGGTGTTGGAGAGTGTGGGGACGGGGTGGGGATGTTGTTGGAGTGAGCAGGGATAGGGTGGGGATGATGTTTGGAATGGTAAAGAGGCTATTGAAGCATGCAGGGATGGAGTTTGGATGCTGTTGGAGGTCAGAGATGGGCAGTTCATTAAGACAGACTGGCAGTAAAAGCTGATAGACTGCATTTAGTTTTGGCACAACCATGGAGCAACAGAGTGGCCATCCGCTGCCATCTATCACAGCAGCTCCAGACCACTGCAGTGCATACTGCACCCTGGTAGTGCTGTAAGGTTCTTAAAAATGTGAAGCAGAAGAGTAGACCAGAAAAAACCCACCACAGTTATTCTGTCATTAAGAACATGTGTCTCTCTTGCAAATTCCTTTTCTAGTGTACCCTAGGAATCCAACTCAAGACTAGCTAACATACTTAGGTTAGCATCTGCACATATTTTGAGTACAGTTCAAAAGTCTTATCTCCTCAGTTATGCAGTTTGGCAGATTATACATGCATTTGTTTATTCAAACTTATTTATATATATGATTGGATAATTGCATGAATGGAAAATAAATAAATAAATTTAATAATAATAATAATAATAATAATAATAATAATAATTCAGTAAAGTATTGTGCAAAGCTTGTGGAAGGCTACCCCAAAAATTTGATTCCAATTCAAGCAATTAAAAGGCATGTCTTTATTTGGCTATGTCTTTAGCCTTGATGTAAACCTTTGGCCTCAACTCTAAATTATTAAGATCAGGTTATTTAATGCTTTAATTAATAGACTAGGTCAGTGATGAGGTTATCAGTATTTTCTACTCTTGAGCCCATTCCAATTCTCCCTAATCTTAATGGTCTTTTGGCCAATTGCAGTGTAGGCATAAATAAATGCTCTGACCATGAAAGGGGACTGTTCCAATTTAAAGAAATTTAGCAGTTCCAAGTGCATACTCTGTAGTGTGCATCCATACAGCAAGCAAGCATGGATGACAAGCAAAGATGCTGTGATTAGTATGAAAACCGAGTATTCACCCTGATCATGGCTCTTTAATAGAGGCCATATATGTGGCAAATCCATGATCTGTGCAGACGAAATGTTGGGTCGGATTGGCCTGAGAATAAAACTGAAGTGCATAAAGACTTGGGGCGAGAGATAGGCATGAATGAAGTTATTAACACAAGGGAGATAGAGGAGAACATAACGACTGAGAGATTTTAGGATAAAGCCATTGAATAGAGACATTAGTACAGCTGAGAGAGATAGGAAAAGTCTAAGTGTGTGTGTGTGTGTGTGTGTGTGTGTGTGTGTGTGTGTGTGTGTGTGTGTGTGTGTGTGTGTGTGTGTGTGTATGTGTGCGAATATCTCCCTGCCTGTGATGGTTCATTAACACACCGGTGGGGGAGAGGGCAGCTCTCTGTGTGCTTCCAAATCTGATGAAGGGCAACTTTTATAGAGCACATAAACATTACACCACATACACACATGTGCTAATTTTTCTACACACAAACACAGAATTGTTGCAAAGCATTAACAAACACGCATTGTTCCTCACCAAATAACATTAATTCTGTCCATATCATACAAAATCACGTTAAAAACACGAGAAATATTGGTTCACTTTAATGGATCCAATTAAACATGTTCCCAACAGACCTTTTGAATTTGGAATGATTTCCAAGAGCCACATAGTCTTCATTCATTTGCTGATACAGATTAATTGTACTGTTGTATCTTGATGGATTATTTGGAATATTTACCATCAATTCTACAGTCTGCGGTAAAAATATGGAGTTGCAATAAATTATTTATAATTTTTTTTTTTTCATTTATTTATTTTTCATGAAAATGTTTCTAAGTATTGTAATATTACTGGTTTCAAAATAGTCAGTACTTTAAAATAATTATTTGGCAAAGCCAGCACTGAGCCTCTTGCTGTCTAACAATCTGCTTTACAGTATTCAATTTACACATATGATCTGCCCACTTCAACTCAAAATTTGTATGCCTTCAATCCAGTAAAATAATTCAGAGGCTGAGATTACTTAGATTAACCCAATTTATTATTTGTTTGAGGTGCTGTTTGGGGTCTTTGTAAAAAAAAAAAAAAAAAAAAAAAAAAAAAATGCAATTCCTGCAAAAACACATTGTTGAAAAAAATCCAAACAATGTTGTACACAATTACACAGTGTGCCACTCACTAACAACCATTGCATGCATTATTCATTTTATGTAATGGGTTGTTTTTCCCATGAGCACTGTCAATTCTTCTGGAGCTGGCAGTTTGATGGATTGGAATAAAAGTGCAGGTCTGCTTAGTCTTAGCCAGCCATAAATGTCCGTGCTGCAATTCTCACAAATATTTTTTTTGGTTTGGGCAAATCTATGGATGTCACTTATGGACAATACAGGATAATAGTATTTAACTGTAGTTTCAGAGATTCCTGTTAATGCAAATTCATCTTTACAATTACTTTGCCTGTGGCATCTTTAGCTTCATAGTTCTATTTGAGTAAATTAAAGGTATGGTCAGTGATTTTGGTGAACTTAGCTTGAAAGTTCAAATTTAAACAATTACATCCCCTACTTTCAGGGTTGCTTCTAAAGCCACGCCCCCAAAATCCACACAGCCTGGAATTGGAACACTAGTACAAGAGGTAGCGTTTTCTGAATTGACATGTAGAGACGTCTTCTTGTCATGACTGACAGAATGATGCTGGTTCACATCATTTAGTCTTTCTCTGTAGGCCACCACACAGTTTTCTGTCTAAGCTGATATTAAGCATTGACAGCTGCAGCTATGGCTACAGTGACCAAAAATAAAACTGGATATATTTTGCACACGAGCAAATTTGACTCACTGGTGTCTGTCAGTGTAGTTTCTGATTCCTTAGGGTAACACAACTATTTATTTATTTATTTATTTATTTATTTATTTATTTAGTAATAATCAGTAACAACTAATACCAAGACTAGAACTCCATACTGATACTTTGAAAAGTCCTATTGTGTATAAAAACAACATCTAGCATGAGAATCTGCAGACATGGATATCAGATATTACCCAAAAAGCTTCATGTGCTGTGTTTAACATATATTGTTACTTTATTATTACTTACTTTATTATTGTTACTATTAACCTATTACAATTCATTTAGAAATGATATTTGTTGATGTTGACATGTAAAAGCCTTGGAATTTTAAAGCATCGTTTAAGGTATTTTGAGTTTTGATGTTAGGGATAATTTTGTTGACCAGTGGAGCATCTAGCGAGTGAAAACGGTTTAATACCGAAAATGTCATTTTAACACACTTCTGTTTCAAATGATGATGTGTTTTATCTGAATTGAGTTCTCCCTCCCATTTGTGTGTGTGTGTGTGTGTGCTGGTGGTAGCACATTAATATTAATATCCTGCACATTAATATTACATCCTATAGCATTTCATTCTTCATATTTTGTTTGATAAAGCATTGACACCGCATTGATATTATTATATTACTATTGATTTTTAGAAAGAAACATATCTGTAGTTTTTTATTGATCCGCCAGTCCTACCTACTTACTATGGCAAAAACTCAGTGTGTTGTAGTCTGTACAACATTGCGTGTATTCAAGTTCATTTCGCAGTTCATTTTTTACTGTTTTCAGTTAATATTTTAGTAACATTACATGACATTATGCATCATTTTATGACAGTGTATATCATTTCACTAGAACTGAATTTTTTAGACACTGGCCAATTTACTCAATCTTTTCTGCTTTTGCAAGGCTCTTTCATCTAAACGTGGTGCTACAAGTAAGTAGGGGAATCCCTTGATCTGTGCTAAATGGCACAGCATCACTCACTGCATGCATTATGCATTTTATATAATTTTGTTCCATGAGAACTGTCACTTCTTTAGGATTTGTAAGTACGGTGAGTTGACATGAAAGTGTGGCCTTGCTGGCATTAATGCGGATTTATTTCCGGTCACCATAGCCACCTTAACTACTGTTGATACTTAATCAGTTTATTAGTTGCTCTGGAATGTGAGGAACACTTTAAACCTTAAAATGTTAACATCTTTCCTATTAAGGTTAAGAATCACCAATTCAGTACATTGCAGTGTTAGCTTTTCCGTAACTCAGTAACTGGAATCCACTTTGTACAGTCTGCTCTGCGTGTATGTTTATCTAAGTGTTAAAGGTCAGTTAGTGAGGAAGCTCACTATCGGTGCTGTAACATTGCCTGTTTAGAAAGTTTTAGAAGCGTTTGCATAGCATGGTTTCTGTGCTTGTCTTTGATGCCGTACAGTCTAATGAGCAAAAACACCGTTTTCTCTGAAATACTGTGCCTTAAAAATGTATTCATTCAGTGATCCTGTGACAGCTAAGCTTCGTAACCTCCCACAGAGCTGTGATTCATCTTCAAAGAGTCAGGGTGCGTGCAGTTACAGTACAGCATGTACATCTTCTCTCCTTCCTAACTTTCCTTCTCCAAGACTGGCGTCATCCTCCTCTGGGTCCTGATTAACCCCACTTTTATGATATACAACCAGTGAGCCCATTTATTGTGCCTTTTGGTCTCTCTCTCTTTCTGTGTGACTGTTTCTCTCACACTGTTTTAATTGCTCAGATGTGAATCACACATATTACCAGTTGTGGAATAATGCAGGCTCTGGACATGTTTGGTATTTAATAAGTCTACTTTCTCCCAAATGTACAATGTTATGGGCTCTCTCAGTCATAACAGTTCTTTCTATTTTAATTTAAGCAGATAAGTAGATTTAAGTAAAATAAGTGTGAGGAGTTATTATGAAACATCTGTATATCATAGCAGTGCCACAAGTCTGGGATGGAGTATATTCTACATGCTTTCAGGAGAGCACTTATAAGTTCACATGATATTAAGTTAAAATGTCATGTATTAAACATAAGACATTATGCCAAATGTCGTAAGTCTGCTAATGGCAAAAAGTAAAGGGCTATGGATAACATTTGTGTGTGTGTGTGTGTGTGTGTGTGTGTGTGTGTGTGTGTGTGTGTGTGTGTGTGTGTGTGCATTCATGATCAGTGGAAGGATGGTTCAAGGCACCTATCACACACTTGTAATAACAGGCTGAATGGCATTGCAGCGAGATATGCACGTACACACACTTGCTCACAGACACAGAGGACTACAGTTCCATTGCCAAGGGCATCAGTCCTGTTACTTACACATTAAATGGCTCTCTTCAACCTGTGTGTGAGTGCGTGAGTGCGTAAGTGTGTGATTGTGTGAGTAAATGAATTATGTGAATGCCTGTGTGCTCATCTGATTTTTTTTTTCCAGTCACGAGTATGCCTGAGAGAAATCTGAAGGATTTAGTTCACCTGTTTAGTTTGTATGTGTGTGTGTGTGTGTGTGTGTGTTTATATGCAGCCAAATAATCTGTCAGTATTCCAAATCTAACAGTAAATCTATTATGACCAACCCAAGAGAAATCTCTAGCCAATCGAAAGAAGTATATAATTAGTTTAATAATGTGTTAAATGGAAGGATAATTGCAATGGAAACCTTTGAACCTGATTACTTTCACAATCTGAATCTGAAAATAAACACATTCAGCGCATGGTATTTGTGTCCTGATGGGCACTGACCCATATAGCAGGTGCTAAAATGGTACTGTGACTGAACACAGTTCATATAAGAGATTTTTTAAAGATGAATGAATGAAAGAATTTCGAGGTCTGATATGAAGGATGGATTTGGCACCCAAAGGGACCTGAATTCTGTCTTACTGTTTAATACAGTGCTACGCATGTGTATATGAGCACTTGGTGGTGTCCCTGACTAATCTCTCTCTGACTTTTGTTGAACAGCCTTCTCTACACTTTGCCATATTCTTTCCATTTTTAAATAGGATATTTAATTTAATTACCAAACTTTATACTTTTCTACAACTTTGTCTTGGACCTGTTTTGAGAGCTCTTTGGTTTTCATGTTTCTGTTTGTTCTGTTACGCCCAGGACCGATTCTGGGCTTGTATGGGGATGGGGCTTTCAGTGTAATCTCAGATTTGCTTTTACAAAGATGAATTCCTGCTGAACTGTCAATTGATTGTACAAATCCATGCATCAGTATAGCAGTGCTTTTGGGACGTTGCCATGTCATCGTATAGGAATTCCTGTAAATGAGGAGCCATTCTTGTATATTGCAGGCCGGCATGAGATATGCTTTTTTTGCGATGCTCTCAGTGCAAGCTCTCAAAACACAAAGGTGAGCAAATTGCACTGCTCCACTCCTATGAATGTCTGGTTTTATATATCAATAAGGCATTCTGTCTCCTCCACAGATAGCTTCAACATAGCCTTCACACTTCACTAAATGTACTTAAATCTCAGGGCAAATTGCAAATGGCTCCAAGTCCAGAAAAAAAAGCAAATATGAAAACTGCTTAGGCCTTGCAGCAGCAGGTGTATTCATATGGAGATTATATGACAGTTTAATTAAACACAGTTAGACTCCATTCAAATAATTATGTGGCTTATGATGATACACTAGTATATGCCTTTACTGGAACTAGCAGGATCAAACCTGATCCAGCATGACAATGCCCCTGTGCACAATGTAAGGTTTATGAAGACATGGTTTTCCAATGTTTATAGTGGAAGAACTCAAGTGTCCCACACAGAGCCCTGGCCTCAACCCCACTGAACACTTTTGGAATGAATCTGAACACTGACTGCACCCCAGCTCTCCTCACTCCATATCAGTGCCTGAGCTCACTAAAACTCTTGTGGCTGAATGAATACAAAACCCCACAGACACGCTCCAAATTCTAGTGGAAAGCCTTCCCAGAAGAATGGAGGTTACTATAATACCAAAAAGTGACTAAATCTGGAGTGGGATGTTCAACAAGCACATATGGGTAAGATCGGAAGTTGTGGCCATATACTGTAACTGATCAGTTTGGGTTTTTTTGTAAATAATTTTGCTATATATTTACATTTTTCTCCCCTTTTCAGTATAATGGGTTATTCTATATCATGAGCTATTTCTGAAATCCCAGTTAAATCCATTTTTTTCCATTACAGAATGTGGAAATGTTTGGGGGGGGGGGTCGGTACTTATACAATACACGCAATAGGTAGGATAAGAAAATATATTTAACTGAGGTTGGCATAATTTAAGTCGCCTCCTCACATGCACATACATTTAGTAACTTGTAAATAGTAGCGTGTGTGATTAATTTATCATACTGCCTTGTACTTCAGTCTTGAGAAAGGCCATGTGTAAGCTGATTAAAGAGTCAATAATGAAACGTAATTAGTAGATTCATTTCCATACAGTAAACATACCCACACACATGCAGACGCATACACATACACTTTTCTTCCGCAAGGCTTTGTATCATTTATCATCCTAACTAATGTTGATCTCATTCAGCGTGTTAGCTGTGTGTTAATCAATAGGTGCTCTGGAGCTAGTTTCCTTAGGCTGACACACTCTGAAACAGGAAATAGGTCCTCCGCTGGGTTATGAAGTCTCATCAGTACATGATCGATACAAAATCATAACTCGGTCGGTCACTAATCACACAGTGTGTGTATGAGTGTGTGTAAGTGATCAGGGGGAGCATCAGGGAACTGAAGGTGGTGAAGGACAGTTGGATACTCAGAGAGTCACTGAGGTATAAACTATAAAACATCTAAGCCAGGCTATTTCAGGCTACACCCCTGGGGATAAGAAAGAGAGAGGGAGGATGAGAGAGTATGTCAGGATAGGTGAAAGAGAGACATGGCAGTATTCGTGTGAATCAAACGCAATATCCCCACCCTCACAGTGCATGTTGCTTGTGCTATCATTCACAAATAACACCCTCCCTTCTTTCCTCTTTGCCTTCTCTTTTCTCCTTCGGTCGTTCAGGGCTCAGCATACCAATGAGCAGGGGACTGCACCACTGCACTCCTCCTCCCCGGGAGTCGTGACTTTCTTCTCATCCCCTCTCTTATGTACTGTCTTGCCTTGGGCTGCACTCTTAAGGCCTGCTTCTCATCCCGTATTCTTTTCCGTTCTCCATTCTCCATTCTCTTTCCTTTCACACCTTCTCTTCTTAGCCGGCAGATCATGAGTTATAATAGATGCTACAGTTAGTTTTATCCACAGTTATAGGGCAGGGCAAAATGACAACATGGTCTAAATACTGCAACACATTAATATCATGATGTACTTTTTCTGAGTATTGTGGGTATCACCACCTGCAGAATGATAATGTACAGAGGGCTTAATTTTACCTCTTTGCCTTGTAAAATACTGTAAATTTAGCATAAAAATCTCTCTGTTTCTAATTTATCAAAATAGTGCAACACTGTGTTCTTGAGACATTATTGTGCTGAATATTGTGAGGTATATATTGTGATAGGCACCGATCAGCCATAAGATTAAAACCACTGACAGGTGAAGTGAATAACATTGATCATTTCATTACAACAGTACCTGCCAAAGGGTAAAATATATTAAGCAGCATATTACCAGTCAGTTCTTGAAGTGCTGGAAGCGGGAAAAATGGGCAAGGTTAAGGATCTGAGTAACTTTGACAAGGGCTAAATTGTGATGACTAGATGACTGGGTCGGAGCATCTTCAAAACAGCTGGTCCTGCTTGGTGTTCCCAGTATTCAGTGTTTAGTATCTACCAAAGTGGTCCAGCTGCAGACCATTCAGAGTGTCCATGCTGAATCCCCTCCACCTCCGAAAGTGCCTACAATGGGTATGTGAGCATCAGAACTGGACCATGGAGCAATGGAAGAAGGTGGCCTGGTCTGATTGATCATGATTTCAATCTTGGGCTTTCAATAACTTTTTTGAATCACTTTTTGTACAACATACAGCTTTAATAGGAAAAAAAGAATTTGGTGCACCAGGTTTATTTTATTTTGGGTTATTTGAAATCAACACAGGGTCAAAATTAAACATGCAGAGTCAAAAATATATATGCACCCACTTAGATTATTAATTCAGTGGTGCTGAAAGTTCCAAAATGCCTTTTAACTTGCCAAGACCTCTTAACTTCCTGTTAGTGATCATGATTGACAACAGCTGGTAGCCTCTCTGTGCACAACATAAAAACGGTTTGTTTGACAGCACTCATTGGATTGCCCAACACACAGTACAATGGGAAAGTCCAAGGAACTTAGTGCAGATCTTTGAAAGAGGATCATAGATTTACACAACTCAGGAATGTCTCTTGGAACCATTTATACACAATTCATCAGTTGTATTCATCAATTGTACCTAAGTACAAGTTATTCAGAGGTGTAGCAACTTTGCCAAGTCACTTTGCTGAAAGAAGGAACTGTTCAAACTGCCCAAACTGTCACCATCAGCTGAGAGGAAATTGGACCCAGGAGCCATCAGGCCTGCCATGAACTGGAAGCAACTGGAACACTGTCTACAGTCAAGCGAGGTTTACAACACCATGGACTAAGAGGCTGCCTTCCAAGAAAGAAGCCCTTGCTCCAAAATCGACACCTTCAACTAAAGTTTGCAGCTGACGACATGGACAAATATATAACATTTTTCTTTTGCCATAGACTTTTTCTCTGATTGAATTTTTAAGCAAACTACTATTATGCAATCGTCAATTTATTTCAATAATGCACACTAATATTGCGTAATGAAAGAAAGGCCTCTATTCATTTAGACTTTTGAAGGCACAGCAAAGGTTAGACTCAAGTCAGCACTTAGTCGCTGTCCACCACACTCCACTCCCCTTTTCCCCAGATCCACCCACCCACCCTTCCCCAGTTCCATGTCTTCCTTTCCCATCTGTGTTGCTATGTTCCCTCTTGATGTGTTTTAATACTGATGGTAAATAAAGATCTATTACATGCATCAGTGCGCTTGAAGCCCAGAGCTTTGCACAGCACTGCATTAGAGTACATCCGAGCCCTACACGCACGCCTAATGTAATCCTGCTCACACCACATTGCGTTAAATACAGCACGGGCATCTGTTTACTGTAAGACACAATTCTCTGCTTAACACCGTCACAGTGAATAACTTTGATTAATTCATTAATAGTCTTATGATCATGTTCGCGTCTCATTTAGCCTGAGGCAGTTTGCTATTTTGGTGCAGAGAAAGAGAGAGAGTGATTTCTATGCCCTTCCTTTTTGAAGTTTTGTGTGTGTGTGGTGCCAGAAAGAAGCTCTTTTCACTCCAGGCGTTTTCCCTTCATTAACCTGCTTGACCATCAGCTTTGAGTCTCCTTCTGAATATCAAGCACCTCTTATCTTCCTCTGCTCTTGTAACTGTGTGTGTGTGTGTGTGTGTGTGTGTGTGTGTGTGTGTGTGTGTGTGTGTGTGTGTGTGTGTGTTGAGCTTGAGATGATTGACGATAGATTTGGGAATAGCCGATAGATTACTGATATTGTGATAACCATTAAATTTGACAGTTTAAACAGTAGAAAACGTTTCTGACAAGGTAAGGGCTTTAGACACAGCAAGCAGCAAATCTCACTCTGCTCCACCTGTCTCCCACTGCTTCACATATTAAAGGTTGAAAAAGGTCCTGCTTAGGACGGCTTTTGATACAACAGGTGAAAAATCACTTACGTCTCTCACGTGGTAGCCACAGTACCAGCAACGCCATAGATAGCACAAGTCTTATAAGGATTATGCTATTATTTTGCACCTACAGGCTACATATTTGAAATTGAAAACATTTGATGATTTCAAGGAAATCATCAGGTATTACAGGAAAATACCAACTCATATATGAATGATAAAAACTTTATAATTGTTTAATTTGGTGTCCATGTGTTCATATCTATGCCTGTGGGTGAGATGTTTTCTTCTCCTCACATGTTTACCTCTTTGCCCATGTCGCCTGCTTCCTGCAAGTTACCATGCACTTCATCCGCTGACGTCTGTACAGCATGGAAAGCCTGAGCCAAGAGGCAGCAGCCCGTGGAAGAATTTTTAATTATGTATATAACATACTGAAGTAACCTGCCTCAGTGGTACTATCAGCAAACAGTGAGATAGGAGGCGTGATTGAACAATGGTACATTTCGCAGTGCAATTGAACGATGAATTAACAATGAAATGACATTTCATTTGTCACATTCTGTTTGATAAAGAAAATAGCATACATACATTTTCTTATTTTAGAATTTCTTTTAATAAGAAATGCCATGATGGAATTATAAATGTGTATCAAAAGTTCGGACACACCTGCTTATGGAAGTGTTTTCTTCATTTTTACTATTTCATATTATTTAAACATTTAACAAAGTTGTTTACAGCATGAAGGCTGCATGATGGGGCAGTGGTTAGCACCATTGTCTCATGGTAAGAAGGTTCTAGGTTCAAACTTGCTGGCCAAACGGGGCCTTTCTGTTTAGAGATTGCATGTTCTCCCTGTGCCTGGATAGGTTTCCTCCCACAGCCCAAAGACATGCAGAGTAGGTCAACTGCCTGCTCTAAACTGCTCATACGTGTGAATGGTTGTTCGTCCCTGTGTACCCTCCCTCTCGCCTGAAGTCAGCTGGGATTGGCTCCAGCTTCCCTGTGACCCTGACAGATAAGTGTTATGGATAATGGATGGATGGAACAGTGTGAAATAACAAATTTGGATTATTCAGTGACCAAAATATGTTAAGAAAATCAAAACTTTCTTTGTTTTGCACAAACTTGGCATCTTTTCAACCAGCTTCATGAGGTAGCTAGCTTCACTCAAGAGCCTTTTCTTAACCTTCAAAAATAAGTCATGCTCCTCACTGGTACGTAAGATTGTTCAAAGCATGAATATCAGACAGCGTGGTATTTAGACATATGACAATTGTGATGATTGATGATGATGATGATGATTTTTTTAAACTGCTGCATGCCACCTAAACCTAAAGTCTTATTCTCTGATAATTTCAAGAATCTTAAGTCTTGTATATGTACTTGAACTTTCATGTCCCTTTCACAAGAAGTTCCGCAGGACAAAAGGTTTGATGGTATGGTTTAATTTTAGGCATGCTCATGACAGAAACAGACATGAAAAATTTAAATAATTGTTAGGAAAATAGCACATGCAAGTTAGAGAAATATCTGCTGATCAAGCACAAAATGAATCCTATGAAATGCTGTCCTGGCAGTCCATCTTCTCTCACAGTCTTCCCTTCATCTGTTCTAACAGAACTGTGTATGAACTTGGCAAGCAGATTTAATTATCACAAATAGGCTAATGCCTGAAAACACATTTTTCTAGGCTAATAGTAAATCAGAGAAAAAAGCATAATAAAGAAACATAAACTGAAATAAAAAATCCCCATGCTAGTTCTTTTCTAACAGGGTTTTAGCTTAATGATATTTCCAGACCTGGGCCTATTTGTACAAGCCTGAGGATATGTTTTCCATGGAGATTACAAATGTTACACAGCTAATTGCTTAGCAAAATGATGAGCTATATCTGATCCAGTAACTTTAAAAAAACATTTAAAAAAAACATTCACAGCACTGATCAAGTACCAGAAGGAAAAGCAGTATGGATTAACTTGGTAGAAATGGGGAAAATAATAAAATTAATAAAATTCGTGGAAGAGGACATGTTCCCCTTTTTATCCTAGTTCTCCTGCACATTTAAAAAAAAAATTTGTCCTCTGACCTCTTGGTGGTATTATTTGGGTACGTGTCCACATGGTGTTTTTTTTCTGGCACAAAAGCACTGACAGGGTGCTGGAGCGCACTTTGGCATGTCCATATACTGTTTTTCTATGGCAGAAAAGGTGCTAGCACTTTTCAAGCACTTTATTAAAAAACGCTGCAAATCGGTTTTGTTTCTATGACAACACTGTCTTGAAAACATGTCACCGCTAACTGCCATGTTATTGGTTGCCTGAAAAGGAGCGGCAGTGATAACATCAGTACCTTTCTTGAAAAGTTCAGGAATTTTCAACTCGGGCGCACGGAGCAGCGGCACAAAAAACATCAGCGCGCTCTATGACACTCAATGCAGCCCTTTTTCCCTAGGCAGTCACATGTGGTGGTATGCACTCTCTCCTCATTGTGAACAACTGAGAAAAGAGGCTGGCACTCAGAAAAAAAACACCATGTGGACACTCATCCTTAGAGATGCAGTTCTGGAGTTTTTCTGCTCTATAGAAAAAAATTTTTAAATCGAAATGAATTGAAATGACGATGTTGATAATGGTGAAGGTGAGTACAATCGAAGACCGTGATCCAGTTAATGCATGACAGTCAATCTAGACCCCACTTTTTCCACAGGAGTGAAAGATGATCCTAATGCACTCACTATTAAATTTACTTTCTCCAGACTTTCACTTCTCCATAGCAACCTTCTGTCTATGATGGATACTAGAAAATATCAGGCCAGGTCCTCGAGCGGGTCAGACCATTTTTTTGTAAGCGATACATTCAACCTGCCACCTGCTGATTTCCACAACGCTGGCTCCAGGGCCAAATGTTCAAGAGTTGAGAGGCTTAAAGAGTGTGCCTTCACCTGAATGTGCACTGATCATGACATGGCTCTGTTCTATAGGCATCATGTCACTGACAAAGCGCTGAACAACGGGCAGCTCTGTCCTTTTTGGTGCACAAAATGCAGAAAGGATAAATGAAAATAACTAACTTCACGCCAAGCCGCTCATTATGCATGCTTCAGATGAAAGTGCTGCGCTGTAAACTGATCCGTTTCCCAGTGAGTCGACAAATAGAGAATTGAAAACACGGGGTGACGGGGAGTTCGGGAGTGCTAGTTTTGGGAGGGGTGTTGGAGGGGTGGCACTTTACTGCTTGCTTATCTTCACCAGCCAGTTGTTGTCCAGAAGGTAAATGAGCCAGTTGAAATATAATATATAATTCTAAAACCAGTGATTTATGACAAAGGTTATATTTATTGAGAATATACATATCTAGTTATGGGGAAAAAAGTATTCAGACACTTTTATTTGTATTATGTACTATAGTTCCAGTGCTTATATCCACTTTAAAAAATTTTACGCAAATAAGTATGTATTCATAAACATAAATAATGATATCTTTAAAAAATGAAATGGACAGGTAAAAGCTGTTGTTCGTCATTGTTGGCAGTTACAGTTTTGAGACATATACTGTGTAGGTAAAGAAGTAATTAGCATTTTGCAGCAGTGTGGTTCTATTTTTGGCCCATTCCTCTTTTGGCAATACTTCCATTTGCAAAAGTTCTCTTCTTTCTCCAAACCCCTCTTTCTCCAAATTATTGCCACTGAGTTCTACAGTTCTGAACATCTCTATGTAACTCCTGTTCCTGCTACTTTCAGCTCATCCTGCAACTCATTTCCAGTGACTGCTCACTTCTTTCTTACCTTCCTTATGAGTAATCTGAGAGCATGTCGTGAAATCTTGTGTGATACACCTTTCTGGAAACAATTAATTTCCCCTACGTGTTACTGAACTCATTATTCCAATTATTATTGAACTAATCATTTTCCATTCAATTGTTTAATAATGTTGACTCTTAGAACTTTAGACTTTAGGAAGCTCCTTCACCATGATTATCCCTCCATCCATCTGCACGCACATTCACACCCATAGGCAATTTAGAGTAGCCAGTTGGCATAATCTGCAAATATTTGGACTGTGAGAGGAAAAAAAAAACAAAAAAAACAAACAAACACAAAAAAATATATATTAGGATGATGTATAAGTTAGTGTCTTAAAATCTTAAGGCTTAAAATCACATCTTTCATCACTTTTGCACCACGTGGCTTTGCATTGTCATGAAGGAGGATGATTTTCTTTTGTGAATGGCCACTGGATGATCGTAGTTCATTGATTTTTTTTCACTTAATGTGATCAATTGAGTATTGTAACGTTTGCCGTTTACAGTGTCTCCAGGGTCGAGCAGCTCATAATGAAGAACTCCTTCGCAATCCTACCATATGCAAAGAATACATTTTTGCTGTGAATATTGACTTTTGGAGTCGGCATTGTTGCCTGACCTGGATCTACCCAAGATCTTTTCTTTTCTAGGCAACTCCTTGTCTTATCCCCGGTAACAATAAACCATAGAAAACCTTTCTTTTGATGACAAGCGAGCAGCGTAATGCAGGTATTAAGCCGTTGAGCGATATTCCTCTCTGAACGTGCATGTGGAACCCACCTACCAACTTTCAGAATTCTTTCCCATTGCCTTCAGATGCCTTAGAAGAGCAGAACGATCGATGTTCAAAACGTCTTGCCAGCTCTCGAGTGGATTATGTCACCATCATCATCCAACAGTTTCTGCAGCTCCTTGTTTTCCATTTCCTGTGGTCAACCACTTCTTGGCTTATCATCTGGCTCAAATTCATCTTTTCGAAAGTTAGAGAACCAGTTCTTGGCAAATTTCATCTCTTGCTTCCATTTTTCCCACTATTGAATAAGAATTCCAGTGACGAATAGGAATCATGCTCGGCTCCATGCTTGATTGAGAAACTGCCTAAAAGATGTGTTTTCATGGGGAGTTTTGATGAATAATTAAAGATATTTACTATGCCACAAACTTGTACCACCCTAATGTATATATCTCTGATTATTTGATATATGCCCTGGAGGTATATCATTTTTTAAGGGTCTGAATACTTATTTCCTCTCGCTATATATAAATAATATTTTCTATGCTACAGTGTTTAATTGTGTTTAATTGTACTCTTGACTAGAAAAACAAGCCTGGAGTGGTAAAAGTGCTGCAGATGCAAATTACACAAATGGAAGTGTGTACACTGGAGTGTAGATAAATATTGGAGTGTCCTTTCTCGCGCAAACAGATGGGCGACTAAAAACACTCAGAAATGGTTCCATATCCTGTCTACCAAATTTGGTGTGTTGCAAATGTTTTTGCCGTGAACCCAAGTCATTAGATTTGGCAGTGTCATGTCGCTGTGCTGTAGCTGTACTTCTGTAGAATTATACTCTCAGTGTATTGCATTTGAAAATGGCGTTTTGATGAATGTGTGCATTGCAGGCAAAAACAGTCAGAAATGCATGTAGGTAATAGAGCACTGGGAATATATGCCAACAGCTGGAACATTGCGCAGGGCTTTACAGTGCAATGCTTTTACCTCCCTTTACGCTGATTAAGGACACATAAGCATTATAAGTCATTTTTACTACCAAGAGGATCATAACTTGGGGTGGCAGATATGGAAAAATATTGTAGCATGATATGTAAAATGATTTTGTTACACATTATGTATCATTTCAGTTTTGCTAAGAAAGTACTATCATGTTGCTCTCATTCACTCTTCTCAATTTTGTCTCTGATTTGCCTTGGTCTATCTTTGACTCTTGCTTACCATTTGTCTTTTAATATCTCTATATAGTATTTGAAATATGTCTTTCTTTGAATTTGAGTTTTGTTATTAAGCATTTCATCTTACTAGCATCCATTCTGACCTAAGAAGATTAAGGAATTCCCCATGTTAGCTCTGCTGTCAATTTGTCGATTCCTTCTTTGGATATTGACATAGTTAATTAATTCCTGCATGAGGTGTGCATTTTCTGCATCGTGTCACCTCTGGCTCTCCTTCAGTACAGTTCACAGTGCTGCTTTACAGTAATCTGTGTGAAAATCTTCTGAGTTTATCATGTTTCATGAGTGAGTTTTAGCACAAACATCACCTTGGATCACTTGAAGCAGTTTCTCTGATAGCTGATATTTATGCTGCAGTGCTTTTCCCAAACCTGGACCGGAGCGATTTCAAGATGAAGCAGGAGATGCATTCCGATGCAAATTCAGACCTGCAGGTTAATGCATTTTAGATTTTACGTACACGTAGAGGTGCTTAATCCTGTTCTGATTCCATTAGATTGAAGTATGATTGATGCGAACTACCAGTCAACCAGCTGTTCATTCACTCAGCTTAAACTCTATTACACAAGCATAGTTAATAAGAAGGTTGACACATCAGCAAACACATACGCACACACTTAATAAGCATGCTGGCACCCTGATAACATGACTGACAGGAAAAGGATGGGGGTGACTTATTCCAGTTATAAATACAGTTGTAGAGTGCACAGACACACACATAGCTCAAAGCGCACACACATCTTCACTTGGACATTTTGAGAATGCAGCAGGCCTCGTTCTCAGTTTTTCTCACACTGCCGCTGAGGACTAATGGAGTAGAATCATTGTGAGCTAAAACACTCTTTCTCAGCTTCTTCCTCTCAACATCTCTCTATCACTTTCCTCAGCTCTCTTCCTGTTGCGTTATGTCTGTCCCTCACCACAAACACCTTCCTCGCTCACTCTCTCCTGTCTCTATGATTCTCACACTGTCTTTCATCTGCTAGTCTGAGTGCTTTTAGGTAATCTTCATGTCATTTGGCCCTATCACATCATATGAATAGGCTTTTTAAGCTTACTTTGTCTCGGCTCTGTATCCAAACGATGGCCAAGGTGTGTCACTGAGTTCATTTTGTGCATAAAGTAAAGAACTTCGTACTAAATATAAATCGTTGAATGTGGCAGCATAAAATATCTTGCAAATACAAATCATAAGAATTAAACCCAACGTAAATGAAGTCTTTGTTCATGCTCAGTGTGGGCTGAGCACATGTTTTCAAATCTGCCGACTGATATGGCCAGTTCATTTTGTATCCCACAGTCGTTTCGGTGTTGATTTGGATGCATATTTGTGGTTGTTTAGTTGCCCAACCACAACACAAGGCTCCAGTTGTAGTTTCAATGACTCTTGAAGTTCAGTCACTGCATTTTGCTGATTCAGACAGCTCATTGTTATGGAAGTGGCATATAAAAGCTTACTCTGAAATGTGACAACCACACAAATCAACTAAACTGTGCAACTGTCCAATTTTAGCTGTTCAAATTCAGACTTTTGAAACATTTTATTATGGACTTGTTTGTGCTTAATGGTATTGTTAGCTTCTTGCTTTTATGCAATTCTTGACATCTGTCTTATCTTATTCAGTGTCTTCAGTGTCTGTGATCTTCCTCCTTTGTCATGGATGACATTATATAGAGAGATACTATTGTTTCGATGCTATTTTGTTCATTCATTTATTCATTCATTCATTCAGAGGCATCTAAACCTTGGATGGAATTCACTGATGATCAGTGGGCTGTAACTAGCGTTATTATTTGACTGTGCCTTTTTAGGTACTAAAATGAAATGAGCATAGCCTGTTACAGGATTAGCATCCTTAGTGACACACACACACACACACACACACACACACACACACACACACACACACACACACACACACACACACACACACACAACACTGCTTCCTTTGTCACAAGCTTGTCCTGAATTGCAGAGTAAGGGCTGGGCACGGAACCGCTCAAACTTAGGCCAACATTTCCCACAGTGCCATTTGACTAATGCAAATGAATGCCAGTTTTCAATATGGCAGCCATGCATAGGCACACTCTGCCAGAGCTGAAGACTGAAAAGGACTATCAGGCAGTGGCCTGGTCTCCTACTCAAATAAACACACATACAGAAGAAACAGATAAATGGATCCCAGTGTTACTCCACTGTAATTTCACATATTTACATGGCCAGTTGAGATCACAGGGCCGTACAGCACTACTGCTGTCAGCTATAAAACGAAGCCTTTTAGTTGTGCTGGAGTGCTCTGTGGGCTACAGGCTATAGTAACTGTAGGATGGATGGCTTCTGCAGTGGATGTAAAGTGTGTTTTACTGCTGTCAGTCACAATGAGGAACCGTTCTTCCTACACAGCAGTAGGAAATATTTTACAAGTCATGCCTCTGCAGCCGGAGTGTGTCAGGGAGAAGTCAGAATGATGTCTCTACACACTGTTGTGTACTGGGTCAGTCATTTCTGTCTGTAGTCATAAGCAATATGTAGCATGTAGCTTTCACAGCCACTTATTCGTGTGTTATGAAATAATGAGAAGTGTGTGTGTGTGTGTGTGTGTGTGTGTGTGTTTGTGTGTGTGTGTGTGTGAGAGAGAGAGAGAGAGAAAGAGACAAAGCTAATAGCAAACACACAGATGTGGTAAGTTAACAGTACGAGTAAATGTGATAATCAAATGCATATCCTGCAGGCCAAATTACGTCCTGATTACAGTCTGCACCATAATTGGTTGCATTTGGATGAAAACTAGAAATTAGTCATATGGAGTGAAGTTACGGTTAGAGAATAAGTTTGCTGTGGCAATTGTGCAAAACGTACATGTGTGGCTCTCATGGCATCACTGGAAATAGCTAATCGTTTTATTAATATTGATACTGAGATTATCAATTTCAATTAAATGTGCAGGTGGACAGTAACAAGAGCAGCCTTAGATTGTACATGGCCTGGATTCTTGTAGGGTGTTTTTATGTACATGAAAACACCAAACATATATTTGTCAAATTCTGCTGGTGCGGCTTCATGCCACTTCTACGTAGTTCCCTCTTGTGGAGAATATTCAGCCTACCAAGTGATTGAGCGAGACCGTGTCTGACTGACTGACTGACTTACTGGCTGATTAATTGGCTGACTTACTGAGTGGTTAATTGACTGAGACTCATTGACTTACTGAACAAGTGGGACTGAGTGAATTAACTAAGTAACTAATTGAATAAGTTAGTGACTGAGACACGGACTGACTGGCTAAAAGACTGAGAAACTGAGTAATTGACTAAGTAACTGACTGAGTAATTGACTAAGGGACAGAATGAATAACTGACTAACCAAGACACTGAATTAGTAACTGACTGAGAGACCAAGTAACTGAGTGAGTAACTGACTGATGAGTAACTGCATGACTCACTGAGAGACTCAGTAACTGACTGAATAACTGAGTAAATGAATGTGTAAGTGACTCAGAGACTGCATAACTGTCTGAGTAGCTGAGTTACTGACTGAGAAACTGAGTAACTGCGTAAGAGACGGAGTAGCTGAGTAACTGACTGCATAACAGACAGAGAAACTGTGTAACTGACTGACTAACAAATTAAATGAAAGTGTAACCAACTGAGAAACTGAGTAACTGACTGCTAGACTGAGTGACTGACTGAGTAATTGAGTAACTGACTGATAAATAACTGAGTAACTGACTGAGAGACTAAGTAATGGACAGAGTGCGTGAGTGGACGAGTGAGTAAGTGTGTGACTGAATAAGTGAGAGTAAGTGGCTGATTGGGTGACTAAGTTACCGAGTGATTGAGTGAGCGAGTGAACAAGTAATTAAGAGAGTCAGTGAGGTGCTCCGTATGTTACAAAAGACACATACACTTTTGTGTGTCTACTGTGCGTGTGTGTGTGTGTGTGTGTGCGTGTGCGTGTGTGTGTGTGCGTGTATACACCATATGGATTATGGCAGTGT
>JAQQZR010000037.1:4896948-4914087 GCA_030068235.1 Notoglanidium macrostoma | reverse complement strand
GTGTGTGTGTGTGTGTGTGTGTGTGTGTGTGTGTGTGTGTGTGTGTGTGTGTGTGTGTGTGTGTGTGTGTGTGATGATAACAGAAGAAAGCTCTTTGGCAGTGAAGGCAATATGTTTCGCCTCAGTGAAGCACAGAAGACCATCCTGTCTACAATTAACTTAGCCAAACAAGTCACCCTGCATGTGTGTGTGTGTGTGTGTGTGTGTGTGTGTGTATGTGTGTGTGTCTGTGTGTTTGTGTGCTGGTAGTATAATGAATTCCCCAATATGTTACCCTACAGCTAACACACAAACACACACACTTCTCTCTCTCTCTCTCTCGCTCTCTCACACAAACACACACACTTCTCTCTCTCTCTCACACACACACATACACACACACACACACACACACACACACAATCTGTCAGTGGCAGTGGCTGTGCTGAAATGTGTGACAGCTGTGAGAGAGAGAGAGTGAAGGGCCTGTATGGTGTGGAATCAATAAGTATATACTTTACTGGAAGGTCCCGTACACAACAAGCATGCCAATGCTGTACTGCAGGGAACTCCTTCCTCTCTCTCTCTCTCTCTCTCTCTCTCTCTCTCTCTCTCTCTCTCTCAGACTCGTTCTGTTTCCTCCCACACCTCACTGGATGACTCATTCCTCTATGAATCACTCAAATAGGGTCTGTTCTATATTTAGTCTCATTTTGGGAGTTTGGCTTGAGAAACTCCCTCTCCTGCACTTCTTTTGGTTTGTGTGTGCGTGTGTGTGTGTGTGTGTGTGTGTGTGTCTGTGTGTATGCTGGCAATATGGTACATGACAGCTTACATACAAACCCACATGCTTCCCTCTGTGTCTGTCTTTTAAGGTCTCTTATATGGGAATTCCGCAGTTTGCAGTAACTTTGATGTGATGGCTATACTGCTGTGTGCACATGTCCTTTCTTATCTGTGTGCGTGTGTGTTGTCTTGATAGCAGATTTTTAATCTTAACACAGGTTCAGCCTTTAAGCTGCAATTACAGAATCTTATAATCCTTAGAGCCAAGAGGATTTGTGACACACATGCACAATACACACTTCTAAATGAGATTAAATGAAATGACTTTGGGTAAACAGCGGTTTCAGGGTGTAAATGTTTAAAGAATTTGTTTAATTCTGATTACAGTACATGAGTGTAAAATATTTTGATATAACATGGAAATTGTATGTTAATGAGGCAGGTTGCCTTTCTCTGTTCCTCTCTATCTCCCACATACACATACCCACACACAAACGCACACACACACATGCCCACACACTCCTTAATTACTTACTTTTTATGCAAGATGTTTTAGTTGGAATAGCCAGTCATTGATTTTGTGCTTTGAGTCTGTGTGTGATGAATTCTGAGTATTTAGCTGAAAATGAGTTAGATTAGCATGATGTCCTTTGTGTCACCTCTCTTGTGTGTGTGTGTGTGTGTGTGTGTGTGTGTGTGTGTGTGTGTGTGTGTTAGTACACATGCTTCTTCTTACAGAGTCTAACTGAGATGAGCAAAGTATGAAAAGAATATACATTAACACAATAACATACACACAAATTCTCTCTTTCTCACACACACACACACACACACACACACACACACACATAGTGTTCTCACAAGCCAGGTGTGTGTGTGTACGTTCTCCTGCCTGTAGAGCAGCATTAAAAAGGCAGTAGGAGGTAAAGACCTGTAGTAACTCTCTGCTGTTTGTGCTATTAATAGTGCTGAAGTTTATTCCTGTCCCACTGTCCTCTATAAAAATAGCAAACCATGCAAAACTGTCTCCCTCTCCCCCTCCCTTCCATCTTCCCTTAGTCATGCTCCCATAAACACACCTCCTCTGTATTTGAAAAAATAAATGCCCTCACTGACCGATGAGAGAAACAGGAAAGAGAAAAATGATTGCATATAAAAATAAAAATGGGTATTAAAACATCTAGGGTTTATTGTCAGTATTAGTATACTCAAATACTTTAGGGTATATATACTTTAGGGTAGCCTTAAGTATATACTGGGCATAATCACTGAGGTGGCACACTCAAGTCTTCATTTACCGTACCTTTAATTAGAGTAACATAAATGTAGGGAAACATTATTGATTGAACCAGAACAGAGAATGAAGTTTTGTTGAACATTTTGCATTTGTAAGCATGGAGAAGTCATTTAGACACTGTTAATGACCAGTCAGACAAGAGCTAAACCAGAAAAGAGCTATGCCCTTAATAGTAAAAAAATGTTTAGTTTGTCCAGAAGAATATTGTGATCTATAGTATCAAACACTGCACCGAGACTGAGTAACACAAGCAACAAGACACAACCCCGATCAGAAACCAGTAGTAGGTAATTTGCTACTTTAGCCAGTGCTGTTTCAGTACTATGATGAGGCCTAAACCATGATTCAAATATTTCATGTGATTCCTAAAAATGAATGAGCTAAGCTGCTGAGTTACAACCTTTTCCATGACACTGGCCTATAGTTTGACAGTCAATGTATTAAAAAAAGACTCCGTAGTGATTCTGTAGTGGAAATAACTGCATGGGCAAGATCACTTCCGAAAACCACTGTCTGGAAAAACAGTTTGTCACTGCTTACACAAATGCAGGTTAAAACTCTACCATGCAAAGAAGAAACCATATATAAACATGATCCAGAAACTGAGGCTAAGTGGAAAGCTGTCTTGTGGTCTGACAAATAAAAATTGGAAATTCTTTTAGGAAATCATGCATGGATCCTGTGGGGTAATTGATGAGCGGGATTATCTGGCCTGTTATCAGTGCACAGTTCAAAAGCCAGCATCCGTATTGGTAGTGGAGGTGCATTAGTGTGCATGGCATGGGTAGCCTGCATATCTGGAAAGGCACCATTAATGCTGAAAGATATATGCAGGTTTTGATACAACATATGCTGCCATCCAGACATCTTTTTCAGGGAAGGCCTTGCTTATTTCCATTCCATTCTGCACCTTTCACCTATTGAAAACATTTGACACATCAATATAATGAATATAATGATGCAGTGGGCGATTATAATGAAATTATCATATCTCAATTCTCAAAGGTATTTCTATGTCATGTATCATGATATACAGGTTTGTGCATTTAGAAAAATGGTTGCTGATACCTCTACATTCAAAATACATTTAATTTAATTTTTATATATTTACCAAATTTTTATTTATTTAAAAAAGTTTAACACTGAAAAGGAGACAGAATACACGACTACACTTGGTATCGTGCTTTCGTGGTGGTTAGTTAGCTCATTTAAATAAGAATCTAGTATCGATTTTCTTTGTCTTCTGTTAGAGTGGTGACATATGCTGATAAGTTAAGAAAGCTCTCCTTCCGTGCAATTTAGAAGATCAATTGAGTTTCAGAGAGCAAGCCAATCAAAGTCAATAAATCTGGGAGATTTTTAATAAAGCTGTATACAGCAGCTGATGTGATTCTATGTTCGATCCAGTAGCTACTAGCTAGGCAGTTTGTTTGTTATGACTAAGTCACTTTTAAAATGAAATGAGGTAGTGATAAGATCAGATCAGATGAGTTTCTTTACGGGTGTCACCTTACATTACTGAACGTAGGACTCAATAACGTAAAGTGTGTTATGTTTTGATGTTTGGCACCAGCAGGATTTTCAGTGTTAGTTGAAATTCAAAGCAACCATGGCATAAGCAAGATGCCATCTGGAGCTAACTGTCCATGTAATAAAGATTAAAAGGTGTGTAGAGAGGGTGTTTGGGCTTTTGTCACTTTTATTTTTTCCCTGCCACTGCATCCCACATCCTCCAGATCCTAATCAATGAATTACTCAGCTACACACATGGGTATGAAGGCAAGAAAAAAATGTTTTCTGAAGCTGTAGGTTGCAGGTTATTCAGTGTACTGGCACTTAATGGTGGTACAGTTTCTGTGATAAGATTTGCCAAATAGATACATGTGAAATTAAATAGCATTTAGGCAGCAGTGAGCTGTTTCTATATGTATTATATGAAATTCATATGTACTATATGAAAAAAAAATGAAATCATGGCTGTCTAGGTCTATGCAGAATGCATGTTTGTGTCTACTCTAGTGTGTACTATACATGTATATGCTGAGGGAGTGAAAAGTATTGTAATTATGATTACTAGTAATGTGTAAGATTGGCTTATAAAGCCTACAAAACTGTTAAGTAATAACTATATGATCCTGTAGAATATATATTAGACTTTTTCTAGTGAAACAGTGTCCAGTTTCTGTGCCCACTGTAGCCTCAGCTTCCTGTTCTTGGCTGTCAGGAATGGAACCCAATATTATCTTCTGCTGTAGCCCAACTGCCTCAATATTTTTTGTCTTGTACAATCTGAGATTCCTTTCTGCTCACCATGATTGTAAAGACTGGTTATTTCAATTACCGTAACCCTCATGTCACCTTGAACCACGTGACACCATTCTGTGTAAACTCTAGAGACTGTTGTGTGTGAAAATCTCAGGAGATTAGCAGTTTCTAAAACAATCCAAGCAGCCCACCTGGCACCAACAACCACACCACGAGCAAAGTTACAGATATCACGTTTCTCCCCACTCTGATATTCGATGTGAATATTAACTGAAGCTCTTGACCTGTATCTGCATGATTTTATGCTTTGTGCAGCTGGGTGATTGGATAAGTGGATAAATGTGTGTTTCTTATTCAAATGTTGTGTGCAATATGTGTAAATATGTAGATATGTGTAATTATGTGTATTTATGGTGTGTGTTTATTGTCCCATAACTTTGTTACTGTAGTGTATAAAAAATCTACTTTAGGGGTCAATAATCTAAATCTGTCTATCCATTTATTTACCGGTCTGTCTGTCTGTCTGTCTGTCTGTCTGTCTCTATCAAGAAGCCATAAGCCAGTCTGAGTTTAACTTTTTTTTAAAACCATTTTTAACTGTAGCTCATAGGTTTGGTTTGACACCTTAAACTTTAGACAGAAGAAAGGCAGAGATATTTCTGGAACACAGCAGAAGAGAAAGTGGGCAGTCACTGGTCAGCTCTATAGGTTGTGTTGTGTCTGACTTTGTCTGCTAGGTTATAACTCAGTGTCACACCCTGCAGCTACAGTGCTCTGGACTGATTGTGTTTTATTGTGTTGCTGTACCTCCAGCATAAACATGATGTTATGTTTGATGGTTTAACAACCTGGCCTATGGCTCTAACATATACACACACTAACACACTAACCACACTGTTATGGAGAACAAAAACACTTTACCACAGAGTGCCATGTAGATTTCATTATAATAAATGTTCTTAGCTGGATAAGACACCTAGCTTTATGTCTAGGCAAAATTATTAAGCAAAGAATGTCATGTAGGGGTGAATAAATTGCTTTCTTGTGGGTTTTTTTTTTTCTTTTTTTTCCGGCATGGCTGTGGAAAGTGTTTTGTAGATAGTATTTTGATTGACATTTGCCATGTAATGGCCTGTTTCAGAAAATAATTATGTCAATATTTATGCAGTTCTCTGTATTCAGAGGTGCTTATCTTGAATTTCTAGGCAACAGTTTTAGGCATGAGGTTGCCAATTTTTCTTGTTTAGAGCTTTAAGGACTAGCGTTTTTCAGGTGTACCTAGACCACTAACTGTAAGAACAACTTTCCTATAAGTCCAGGCAGACAAGAAGAAGGCAAAGATTCAAATAAACTTTTGATAGTAGTCTAAATACTATATATTAAGACTGCTTGCTATGATCAGAATGTGGAAAGGATCCTACTCATTAATCATGCAATCAAATTTCTCAGTTGGCTGCAAGCCTATGAAACAGCACTTGATACAGCACATCCTATCTTTTGCAAAATTAATTTAAAGTCTAAGGACTGAATACTGATGTGTCTAATTTCGATATCAACCCCTGACTATGGGCGCTTACCTCCACTGTGAATACAACTCGAACTGTCTATTTCTTATTATAAAATTGTCAGTGCTTTTCATGGAGAAATGAAACATGTCTCAACGCAGCCCGTCTTGTGTCTAGGAAAGAAAGGAATATTTCCCTCATGTCTTCACTATCACCTCTCCAAGGTCTCTCCATTTATAATTCCCTTTTTATTACCTCTGAAAACTGCAAGTGAAATGGTCAAATGCACGGGTTCAGGTCTGACCGGCTAATCCGTCCTCAAATCTCGCCACAGAACTGGGTTGACTCGACGCAGGGCAAGAAGAGGCCACCGAGAGATGCACGCTGACTGGCATGAAAAAATTGTGAGATTAAGTAAAAGCGTGAAGGATGGGGTGAGAGATAGAGGAGAGAGACAGTGACAGGAAAGAGGTGATGCAGAAATCACATCAGTATCAGCTCTGAGCCTGAACATCATTATCAACCATGGAGAGAAAGCAGACATCACACTGCTGCTCTGACCCATTTACTGCACCCTGTGTGAGTGTGTGAGAGTGTGTGTGCGCCTCTTCTTATGGGGACATGAACATATGATGACAAATATTGAGCTGTATTATTGGACAAAATTTGATTTTGTATGAAGAGCTTACAGAGCCGGAAAAATCTGTGTTAGTTAATGAGGTTAATCTGAGGGTTTGTGTGTAGCCAATGCATTAATTGCATCAACACGCAAGTATACACACAGCTGCTTAGTAACGGAGAAGGACATACAAGTGAGAGGTTGGAGAGTTCAGCAGATCTGTCAGCGTTTAGCGTTGTCCTTCAGTGAAGAGGAAGTTTGTCCTTCAGTCACAGGCTTGCAGGACGAGCCCTGCTTAGTGAGTGAATTCTCAGGAAGAGGTTTATACAGAAAGAGGAACATTACATGAACAGGACACATGAAATTTAGAGCAACTTCATCTACTTCAGATCATTTAATAGGCGTCTGCTATGTCTTTACTTGTGTAATAGAACTACAGGGGTGTAAACTTTTATCTGCAAAGCGTAGCTGCAGGTTTGCAGGTAAGATGGCGCACTATTCTCCGTTTAAAGGGAGGTTTATGAGACTTTATGGTTAACTTTTCCAAAGTACACCACTGTCATATCATAGATCATATACCGACAATGACAGTGGCTTTTTTAAATAGTCATGACATGCTCTGATTTTAGGTGCAGTTTGTTGTCTGACAAGGCAAAATTTGATCAACAATCAACAAATCTGAAAGTCTTTTGCGGTTCTTCATCCTTTAACATGCCTGCTAGCTGATTTAATTTATATATCAGGTCAAGATGGAGCCCAAATGATACAGCTGCACTTTGCTGGCTCTTCCAGCATTTTCACACTGTCACAGACGCTTGCAGGGTTCAGAGATGCAGTTACGTAAATGATGATGATGATTTAGGATCTGTGTCCTATATGCTTCAGGGAAAAACTGGCCAGTATCCGGCCATAAATAAGGAATATGCAGGGTGAGATGTCTTGGGAGTGACACAAAAAAGATGGAAACGTCATTATTTCATAAAGTTTCAGAACTCTCCACACTCTGCTTAATAACAGTGGAAGAACAGAGGACTTTCTGTGCCCAACTACTCTCTCAGAAACCTTAAAGGTTCTTGGTTGTACTTTCTGAAACAGAATGTTTGCTTATTAGAAAAAGGTTCCAAGTAGAACAGCTAGGCAGGGATCACGTTGACCAGTGGTAGTAGTATTGTTTGCTGTGGTTCGGCAGCATTACGCTAGTGACCCAGGAGCAGAGCCAAAGCTACAAAGAGCAAAACTCTACTGGTATCCATTTATCCAAGTCTTTTTTTTTTTTTTTTTGCTGTACAGAATGTTAGTTTTTGCATCACGCAGGAATGAGACAGAACTTTGTTTGAGTCATACAATTATTATGGCCTGAGAAATGCGTTACACTCTGCTGCTGCCGCTTCATTTTCTTCAGTGTGATCCCCGCCTTATGGGAGCTAAGAACGATTAATTATTCAATAAACCCTTGAAGAACCCTATTTTCTTATTTTATTTTCCTTGGTTACTGTTTGTGCCATGGTGACACATTTCAGTGCACTCCGATTTGTAGATCCTTACCTCTAGGATCTTTTTTGATCTAATCCCCTCAAGATTTACTGGTTCCATTGTGGATTTATTTCATTAGATTTTAGTTGTGTTGTTTATATTCATTCATAAAGGGTTCCCATTAAAACACTTTACATGGTGTCTAGTGGTTCTACCTCAATCCCCCTATAGGGCACTATTTGTCCTGATCAACTATTCCAGGAGTTTCCCATTATTGTAATTAATCCATTTTCATGCCTTTGCCACTTTATGTTTTTGGGTTATCTGTCTGTCCAACCATTTAAGACTCTCGTTAGTGTGTTAGTGCAAGAACGAGTGATTGAATGTTCGTAGGATTTCTGTTCAGTTACACTTGTAACAAGCAGATAAACTGATTAGACTTTGGAATTGATCCAAAGGGGCTCAAGGTCACAGCAAGGTCAAATGTCTGAAATAGTTTTTCTTGAATAGCTTCCTTCCTGATTGAAATATATTTTAAGGGTATTTGAGCACACATATCAGTAATAATCAGGACTAGACTTGCTGGAGATCCCCGTTGACACCACTGCTTTTTTAAAGTTCCCAATCGCTATGCACCATTATGCCTTAAAGCGTTTGACCTCTAAAATCATAAGATGTTAAAAGAGATTCTAGGGACAGATCCAGTATATACAGCGTGTATAATTAATTATTGCATCCTAATGGAATATTTGCCAGGACTATAGAGAAAATGCAATGCTATATATAAGTGCTGTTGGAGGCAGGGTTATTATAAATACAAATAGCACAGAAGTCTGGTAGGTCCACTAAATCACCATTAAACCACAAACTGTTGTCTCAAGGTCACCATTAGAGACCCTTATCTTACTGTAGAATCAGTCACAAGTCACCGGCTAACCCATTAAGACCCTTGGCAAATATAAACACACAAAACAATGATAAATTATTAACCATTACCAAAGCACCAAGAAATTACCAGTGCAGGATTTGACTATTATTTTCCAGGAGAATTATATGCTTGCTTGTATTCTACAGAGATCCTGGTTTGGAGAGAATCATTACCCATTGTAGAGTAAAGATAGTTGTGGATAAGTGATTGGCTATAATTTGATTGAGCAGGTTTCGTCCATGTCTGTCTGTGTTTTGTTTCTGAATCCTGGCTGCTAATGGGCGCTTTGGGGAGTGACAGATAAGATTGCTATGGCACTCTGAAATGCCACTTTCTGCTCACTTTTATGATTTGCTTTCTGTTATGTGTTCAGACGCAGGCGCGCGCGTGTGTTTATTTGATTTTGCCCTCAGTCCTGATTGTTCTTCTGCCATCTGGAGTGAATGAGTCTCAGCTGTGTTGCAGGAACTCTTAATCTCAGTCCTTAATCCTGATACAGTATGACAGCAGTTGCCAAAAAGCTGCAGGCGATTTGAAAACGCAGTATGATTCAGGAATACACTTTAACCCTAATTGACCTTAACCTTGTTTCCTCAGCTGGAACACTGTAAAGGTCTTTCTTAGCACTTTTAGTATTATTTAGTAGAGTGTACCTAGTGTTTGACAGGTGAATGCGTCCTCATTTCAGGTATTACCTGTTTCTTACATGCCCTGCAAGTTGGATATTCATGTAGATATTAACTTACGTGGAAACTGGGCAGAATTTCTCAGAATTGTATAAATAACCATGTAGACCGTAAATGTAATGCACCACGATTTAAAAAGAACTTGTATTCACACTGTGTTCTATATACTTCAGAAAACAATATGCAAATTATGTTTTTAGAAATTATTTGCAATTGCCACTTACAAGTACTTACATATCAAAAGAAAAATCCAGCCTGAATGATTTTTCTGAATTTAATATATCTATGAGGAACTAATTGCAGGTTATGAAATTATAACATGTTCACAGGACATAGGCTATTTTATCGATTTGTTAAATAAATTAATTAATGACAGTTTTTTTTTATTCATTTATTGTGCTGTTCTGTTAAAATAAATGAGTAAGCTGAACAAGCACACACCTGCTATGCTTACAGCTTACTTTAAGTGTAGTTCATAACTTTATCCATAAAAAAATCACTTCTCGAGATTCGTCACAATCTCATCTCAGATTAATGTCCTCTGTGCAAAAATTAAATAAAACTCTTTTTTTTGTGAGCTTTAAAAGAGCGATATAGTCAATTAATTAAGAGTGTCCTAATGCATTTTACATTCACTTCATTTAGCTGATGCTTTTATCCAAAGCAGCTTACAATTTAAACAGGATACAGCTGAACAGTTCAGGGTTAAAGCTTTAACCGCTGAGCTACCACTGCCGTGCGAAACAGTGAAACTTTGTCTCTTCGAATTTTTTACTATTGCCATTGTAACTGTACTGGTGATGTCCAGCTGTGACGTCTTCTCACAGGAATAATAAGATCAACCCATAAATTGGAACACTAAACATTCGCACATGTTAGCATTTCAGTGCATACATACAGTATCAAAGGTCCACTATGTAGGATTTGAGAGGATCTATTAGCGGAAATGGAATATAATATTCATAAGTTTGTTTTCATTAGTGTATAATTACCTGTGACTACAAACCATTGTGTTTTCTTAAGCTTAGAATGAGCTCGTATCTTTATATCTACATAGGGAGCGGGTCCACTTCCACGGAGCTGCCATGTTGTGTTTGCTACAGTAGCCCAGAATGGACAAACCTCTAATGAGTGCTTTTACAAGTGGCAGCGTAAAACAGGAAGGAGAAGAAGAAAGGAAGACAAGGAAGAAGAGATGAGAGGAATCAGTGTTTGCTGGTGCTGGTTAACAAGTTTGAGAACCCAAATTTTGTAAAATGGAGGAATTTGGCATGGAAAAGCAACGGAGTGTGAATGTAAGTACTTGAAAGTATGCTACAGGCACGTGATGGTCACAGTACATTCTAATACACGCTTGGAAAGGCTCTCCCTTTAGTAAGGGAGGGGCTGTCAGGCGGTTGAATCGTACATAGTGGACCTTTAAAGTGTTTCAGGCTGGACTTTAACTTAAAGTACTAGGTATGCACAGTACTGTGAAGTAGAGTGCTACTGTAATCTGTAATGTTAACTGATAAAGGATCGCTGATTGCACTTCAGCAGTGTATTGTCTAGTACAATATGCCTTAACAATCTCTCTCTCACTGTCCCTCAATGTGTCTTTCTATCATTATCTGGCTCTCTCTTCCTTCAGAAAAGGATGAATGCCCACTTTACTCTTGTTTATTGTACAGATGGGCAAAGTATGAATATGTGCACCAGTGTATTACTTTCTTTAAATGCTTATGCGATATATGAATTTCCTCATGCCGTGCTCACCTCTCTATCTATTTATCTATTTCCCTCCGTCTCTTGCCATTACATTCTCACCTCTGCAGTGACACATCACACCATAGTCTTCTCTTGCCTGAGGTGACATTATTGCTAATTCTCTACCTGATCTGATTTTACCCAGAGACATTTGATTTTACATGACATGTAACATGATTTTGTTCATCGTGATAGACAGAAATTGTCATCTGTTTTGAAGACACCCCTGGAATTTGCCGTATCATAGACTGATAAAGACGTATAACTCACAAGCGAACATAACAGTTGCCTAAAAATATATTCAACACTAGCATAGATCTGAACCTGTTACGTTCTCAGAGATAAAGATTCAACCCAGTACAAACCAAATGAGTCTTAGTATGCTTGCTTTGGAGAGTCACATGTGAAAGAGGGCAGGTCCTGTTTGTTTATGTGTGTGTGTGTGTGTGTGTGTGTGTGTGTGGTTGCAAATATACATAGCAGATTGTCCTTCTGCAGGGGAGCAGAGCATTGATTTCTAGCCCAAAGTCTAATCACATAAATCTAGCAAGACTTAAGATGCCAGGCTTATTAACCAGACACTCTGCTTGAGGATTAATGAGCCACTTCTTTCACTTATGCACACGCTAGCAAACACACTCTCTCTCACACACACATGCAACCTTAAAAATCTACCAATCAGGCAGACACGATTGCATGCATACAATCCACAGATTTAGGATTTGATAGTTAACATGTTCGAGTTGGATTTGAAAATGTTTTGTCTTCCAGAAACAAGAGAGGATCGTACGAAGAGGCTGTTCAGACACTACACTGTGGGCTCCTATGACAACTTTACCTCCTACAGGTAGGTTGATAGTGGTGTGTGTGTGTGTGTGTGTGCATGCATACACAGTAGAGTGTGTAAAATGCATCTGAGCATGACAACAGATAGCGGTAATATCTGAACTATAAGTTTATGGAGTCTGTGTCCAAGCCTCTTCTGCCATCTAGTGGTTGAAGAAGGGTTTTTACAAAAGGTGATTTTGCTCCTCAGATCCATCATTTATCATTTATAGTGTCGTTATTACATATATTATCTCCATCTACTAAATTCAATCTATTATTCTAATGACTCTTTTCTTGTCTTAATGATGGCTACTTCTGTGAGAATTACTTTACTTAATTTGTAGTGTTAGAGCAAAGAAACGATTTGAAATTCATCAAACAGAATTTATACACACAAAATGTCTTAAAGGTGTGCCATAAGAGACCATTCTGTAACACTTGACCGAGTTAGGGAAGAAGTGGTTTTGACTGGGATGAGGTGATGAGACAGGGATGGAGTGATTTAAGCAACAATGTGAAGACAGAGAGAGAGGATTAATGACTGGAGTCTCTCTGTCAAACCGCACATCTCCACTCCATACATCTTCCTTTACTGAAGTCAGCAGGACAACAGCAAACAACAAACAGCAAATAAGCTTGCCTCCAGGCTGAGCTTTAAGAGTGTAGCTCGCTCCTCAGTGCCAATCACATGCTTTGAGCAGCCAATCGCAGAGACACGGCTTTTTACTGATTAGCTTAGCACATCATAGGGTTCCAGCTGCTTTTAGGCATCTATTAAATGACTAATAAAGTAGGACTACGACTTTAACTAGCATGCAGAAAGATTCTCCAGGGTCCTAAACCCTGAGAAACCCTCAGAGATCACGACTGATGGTTATACAGTAATACTTCAACCTAGTCTGTGTATATCTGCATCTGTGATGTGTGTGGGATTAACACAACCAATATGTTTTTCTATGTATACTGAGTAGAGAAAACCTGTTTAATCAAAATACAATTACAGTATAATGAAAGTCTAAGGTCAGTTGTCAATAAAAGATTATATAAAACGTGTTTTTGTACATTTCATTTCTCAAAGATATTTATAATTCAAATACACTGCAAAATGATATAAGTAAAGATATGTTGTATAAAAGAAAATGATCTTAAATTGCTCACTATGACATTATTATATAAATAAAAGATGTTTTAATTTATTTCTAGACATATTTACTCATTTCAGGCTTAAAATTGCCTTAGTCTATTGGCATAGGTTTTATTTTTTCTATTAAAATAACGCTAAATTATCTTACTAAGGCACACATGAATGATTTAAAAAAATCTAGAAATATGCTTGGTTTTATATTTGTTTGAAAAACAGTCTAATAAAGAGAGACATGTTGAATTTGCCTATATTACAGCAGTTGCACTTGTCATCATTGTTTGCAGTGTAATTTATTGTTTGTGTTACTTAATTCAATTCAATTTTATTTGTATAGTGTTTTTAACAATGAACATTGTCACAAAGAAGCTACACAGAAATATGAAAAATCTGGATATAAAATGTAAATATATAAACTTATGCCTAATAAGCAAACCAGAGGCAATGGTGGCAAGGAAAAACTCCCTGAGAAGAAATGAGGAAGAACCTTGAGAGGAACCAGACTCAAAAGAGAACTCATCTTAATCTGGGTGACCAGATAGTACGATTATAAATAATTCCCTTCTGTAACTGTGTGCTACATTGTCAAAAAGTGAAATTGTGTAACCAGGAAATTCATTACAGTTTAAGATGAAGTCTATTTAGTTGAAGTTTTCAACCGTTCACAGATGGAGACTTGAGTGCAAAACTGTTCATGACAAATTTTAGTCCTAAGCCATCCTAGTAAAAGAGCTCGCAACAATTGCAACTCTATCTTTATGGACTCTAAGTGAATCTTTAGCCTGTTCATATTGGGCCATCTTCAGCAGGAGTGAAGTGGTTTCCAAGTGATGAGATTTTCAACCAGAACTAGGGCATCAGTTTGGATCAGGCAGGTCCAGAGAGCAGAAGGGGTTCGAAAGAGCAGAAGGAGTTACCAACATAGTCCATTTGTACATGATTATGCATGAACAGAAGCAAGTTACAAACAAGTACAAACAAAATTAATTACTGAGATTTAAAAACTGTCCTGTGCACACGTTACTCTCATGCTAAATCATTTACTGTTGAAGTGTAATAACTGTATGCTTTAAGTGTTTATTATACTTCAGTGATGTTGAATTCTTGAATCTGATTGGTCAAAAGGTGTTAATTAATCTTCTATAACAGCAGCTCTGACAGTAGTGCTGGCTGCATGGCTAATAATAAGTTTATACACTCATTCTAATAAAGCTAATATTAATGCTTTCATATTGACTTGGTGGATGCTGTAAAAGCCAAAGGGTAGTAATAAATAAGCTAAAAATGTATTGTTACAGAACAAAAGAAAGTATACTCATTCATACGGTAAAGCCTTCTATAATGAGACGTTTATTTAACATTTATGGAAGTCTCAAGTGTCAGAGTTTTGTAACATTTAGCACGTTATATCCTCATTTACATATCATACGTGGAAGCTTCGAAAACATGCCTCGTCTTTTCTTCCCTCCAGAGCCGCCCGCAAGACGGCCGAGGCAGTTTCGAGTCCGTTACATACGGAGTAACCATATGAAAATGGAATGCATCAGTCGAAAGAATTTAAAATATAGATACCTTGATAAAATATTTTTAATATCACATTACAATTTAAGATCTATAGCCTGGGATGTCACTGGATTGTTGTGTCTTGTTTTTGGAATATCGATGGCATCGAAAATGGCAACTTGCCGAAGCGATTTCTGGGAAGTCGGCCCTTCTAAATATTAAACAGTTAAAGGAAAAATTGTAAATTGAAATCTTGTACAAATTGTTGTGGTATTAGAGGCACAGCACACTTTAGGACGTACTGTTATTGGAAAATAATCCGCTCTGTTTTATGTTTACGGGTGACATTACAATACCTTAGTGTGGATTCATATTCATTCATATATGAGCACACACCCGAGTGCTTTATTCCTTACTAAATGGCCTCAACAGCTACCCCTGGACATTCATTATTTCAAGTAAGGGTTGAGTTTTGGGTAATTACACATACTGACATATATTGTACTCAGTATCTCTTTAATTATGCAGCATTTGGGGTGTATGTACGTGTTGAATGAAGGGGACTTCCTGTTATTGGATCTACAATGGTTTTGTATTTTAGTAGTTACTAGTAAATGATACATTGACATCTCTGTACGTGTAGGGGATTGGTGTGTTTGAGTAGTTGTTTGCACAGTTAGTTAGTGACGAATTAAGAAGTCAATACCAATAAGGATGTTATGGATATTTGCCCGTATACATTAGACATTTAGTCAGTGGAATATAATCCAAATCCTAGTGGACGAAATGAATCAACACTTACTAATAGAGTAAATAAATGTTCTCAATATGAATGTTATCAATATGTGTTCTGCTCAGTCTGCTGTGTTGGTGAAGTCAAGCACAACAGATATAGTAATTTAGAAACACCCACTTGTGGACAAAAGGATAAAAGCAGCATACACTTAGAAAAAATAACAGAAAAGATACCAATGATCAGCCATGGATATTTAGGTAGGGCTATAGTTTAATATGAGTGGAAGCCAGTGTTTAGTTGTTTTCTGTGTAGGTTTTCTGTAACTAAGGAGAAATGTATAACCCTGATCCATCACCCATCATAGATAATGGAAAGGGGCCAAAGTGGCCAATGCCCAGGGACCTTTTCCTGCAAGGGGTGTTAGTGGCCTGAGACCTCAGAATAATCTGCTGAGAATTAAAAAATTATAAAGATAGACAGATGGCCCCAATTTCCCAATTGACGACAAGCATAACTTGAAATAAAGTAAGAAATATTGTCTGTCTGAATGCATACAGTGCCCTTCTGAGCACCACAGGGGGTGGAATCTGTCCAGCAGCTCAGGAACCATCTTCTGCAAATTGAATGTATATTTCCCTGAACTTTAGCAAATATAATAAATAATGGAACATTTCTAAACCACTTCAAGCCTCTTTATCCATTCAAGAGGCCTAGGAAGTAGATTGACTTTTTTTCCTGCCCTCAAGCACTTCAATTGTGTAAAAAGCACATCCGACATTGTTGTTGCCATTCTAGTTGTTGCTCTATCAGTGTATTTATGTACCATGACAATGACACTGTTGTTAAAGTGCCCTTGGAACATTAACACTAGTCATGTTCACAGATCTGTGATTCCTTCCTGGCCATTGTGTTAAATTTGACCTATATTATAATACTACTAACGATGAGTGAACTCCTAAAATGAAAAAGCGTTATGATAAGAATTTTATGCTAACTTGTGATCCATAGCCAAATGAGAGAGATATTTTTTCCCTGAGGTATTACTTGTTAGGTGGAACTGATAATTATCATTTATTATCATTTGAATCCAATTGACATTGAATAATCTTAAATTGAGGACAGACTGCACAGGCTCCCTCTAAGCTGTGGATTATGGTGAGGACCTCATTGTAAAACACTTCTGTGAAGTGAAAGTAAAATGCAGATCGTGTCAGCATGTAATTCTGGGATCAGACTAGACAAATTCAGCTTGATTTAGCCAAGAATTTGTCTTGGCCCACAATTTTCCAGCATTTCAGAATTTTTTTTGTAATTTCTCACCTATTGTGGCAACTCCTATGACGTTTTCTTTTACATTCCTTCTCTAGACTGTTGTGGAATATACAGCTTACATACCCAAGGAGTGCAGAAAAAGTAGGCCTTTATTGAAACGATAAAAGCCGAGGCGGTCTGCAGAGCGTTCTGAAACACTGTTCCAACTTAACTGTTATATACAGAAAGCCATTCACAAGTTTAGCAACAAGTTGACAAATTGATGACGTGTACATTTCTTGACCTCGCTGACCCCTATCTGACTCCCACCAATATGTTCCTAACACCCTAAGTTTGCCTAACTAAGCTATCTAGTGTAGCCATCATTAAAATTAG
>JAQQZR010000037.1:4868135-4893710 GCA_030068235.1 Notoglanidium macrostoma | reverse complement strand
TACTACATAATTCAGTATATGTGTTGCTTCATAGTTTGAGGTATTCAGTATTGTTTTACAATGTAGAAAACAAACAACAAAGAAAAACCTATGAAAGAGAAGGCGTGTCCAAACTTTTGACTGGTAGTGTGTATTAATCTATAACAAGTTAAAAATTTAAATATTAAATGAAAGAACAAACCTATACTAAACACCACCAGTCTCTTAAAATGGCTCCTCAAGTGAATTTTTATAGACAGGTGAAATATACTTCAGCAAAATCCATTACACTGTTACAAAACTGCCTGAGGACATTGTCATTGACTAAAAGTAGAATAAAATTAAAACTCTGTGTTCCACTGACTAAATTTTGGCTAAAATAAAAAGACTGAAATGTAACTACAATTTTCCTTAACTGACTAAAAGAGACATTTAAAAGTCATGTCAAAATTAACACTGTATATAAAGCACAATCTGGTATGCTGGCACAGTAGGTACTGTAAATGTCTGTGTTCGTCCCATAGACATGATGGTTTATGATGGAATGGTGTTCTATTCAGGCTGATCCGCCATGACCCTAAATTGAAAAAGCAGTCTCTCGCAGTCTCCACTTACAGATTGTATGATTCATATTGCTTACATAAAGTGCCCAACTACCAGAATCTTGCAGTTTCATTGGCTGTCTGTAACTTTGTATATCTGCAGGTGTTTTTAATCACTCCACTGGGAAAACAAACTTTTGAACAACATAAACAATGAGAATTTCCTTGTAATGAAAATGATCTGCATCCAGTTTCACTGCGATTTTCCCCCAATTTCCCATACATGAGTTCACAGATGCCTGTGATTGGCAAATGTTGCTCTGATTTGCAGGGTAGAGAGAGTATTCTATCCCTTCCATCCAGTGCGCACAGCAAACTTTGCCCTCTAGACTCCCAGTCACACATTGTTGGGATTCATACTTTCGAGCTCCTGACAATAGGTAAACTCTTTTCTGTTGCACCACTAGGAAGCCTCCATGAATTTTCACAATCACCTCACCCTACATGTTACTTAAAAAAGATGGTCTGTGGTGGGTGGCACAAATACCCTCTTCCCAGAAAGGTTATTGAACGCTACAGGAATCTATAGCAGCAGTTAGTATGCTGTAGTGGCTTGTGAGGTCTGTAAATAATTGGACAGGGACTTATTTTTTGTTGTTTTGACTTTCTGTTCCAACACAATAATTGTGCTGGAGTACTGAGATGAAATGATGAAGCCTGTCACTGTCCAATCTGAATCTACGTACATATGTGACTACAGTATATGATTCACGTGATTCTGCTGTTATCATATCACTACAAATAAAGTTATAGTTACTTGATTACAGGAAGTAGTGAGTTTACACAGAACAGCAACAGATTTCCTCACACTTTCACAAGGTGACATTTGGATAGGAAGTCAGTGAGACCTGGTTCCTACAGGAGGAAGAGAGAAAAATAACTGCTTTTCCTCCCATAAGATGGCACACGAGACAAGGGTGACTTTTTTTTAGCTAGGAGGAAAAGCTGAATAACATGTGAAACAACACACAGAATCTATGTTGTATTCTTGCAGCAATCCACAAAGCTTTCTTTTAACCTCTGATTAATCTCAGCTTTTTGGGAGGTTTTTAGGCAAATGCATATCTTCTCAGGTTAGGAGTGTAAAAATATGCACCCTTGCTGTATGAGTATAACAGTATTGTATAAAAGTGCATTCTCACTGTATACTTTATCATGAACACCTGGCCTCATTTATAAAACATTTTATGCATGAATTTGATCTAATATGAACAAATTCACATCAAATTACCAATTTATAAAACAAGAATTTGACTTGGAAATGTGCATAAAATAACACAGATATTCACCCTACAAAATTGGGTAGTGGCAATGTGCTTCAGTAATGAGAGCAAGCCATTAAAGAAAACTGTGAACTGTCCTAACTTCTATATATGTAGTAGGTAAAATGCTTCCGTTTCCATCACAACAAATTACAGCTTATATAAAGTCTATAAATAATTTAAATAAAGATTGCTTTAAAAAAAAATGACATATGGAAATGTCAAATATATAGGTCAATGTTCTACACTGAACTTGTTGTTTATTAGCGAAAGGTTAGGCTTTACAAGACAGACATTTTTTATAAATAATAAATTATGGCTGTGTTAGCCCTTCTTGAGGACCTGACAAATTGAGCACTGAGTAGAGAACGCACCTTTCAAGACCACTATGATTTTCTAACTCGTGATGACGAATGGCTCCTGAGCGATATAAAACCCCTTTCAGTAAGCCTGTGTTACCTGCTAGTGGCAAGTCTGGAGAGAAGAAAGTGCTGTAATTATGCTATATAGAGTACGCTCTACCTTGGGGTTTCTGGCTACAGGTACATTTCTGCTACTGACTGCATGTATCTTAATAGAACATCAATTTCAGACTATAATTTGTCTTTGTTGAGCCATTTTTATCCATGTGAGCCAAAAATAGATATGCAAATTAGTTAAATGATGGGCAGAGAAGAGAAACTGGCTCACATGTTTGATTTATACAGGTTGTCCCAAAAGACTGGATCTATAGGCAATTCTTTATTTAAATAAAGATATTACAACAAATGCTCAGATTGATGGCCTTGGACTTCACAGCACTTCTGTATACACTGAGTTTGATCTATTGTTAGTTTTGTAGCCAACCTGGATCTGAAATGAAAAGAAAAATATTGAAATTCATATAAGAAAAAAATGCCTATGGATTCAGACTTTTGGGACAGACTATAGATTACTCTGTCTCACAACTAAGTTGTGTACGTATATTTAACTGTGCACTCATTCTTATATATTGTTTGTGTACAAATACTGAGAATTTGCCTTAAGTACAAATTTAGAATGAAATTCAAGTAGATTTTATGAATAAGCCTCAGATTCCTGTTCTTGGCTGACAGGACATAACTTTTGTCTATGAAGATTCCAGTGGATCAGCTCAAATCAGCCCTAACACTAAACACTAACTGAAGCTCCTAACCTGTATCTGCATGACTGTATACATTGAGCTGCCACATGATTGGCTGAATGTTAAGTTGTACAGATGTTCCTATTGAAGTGGCCGGTGAGTGTAGGTTAGACAGTGCTGCACTTTTCTACAAAGGCATTTGCATTACAAGACATGGATAGTCACATTGTCTAGTTATAAAAGGTTTATAGAGCAGACTTGGGCAAGGAGCCATCTGAAGAGGAGTTTGGAGATAATGCAGACTGAACTGAGAGGGTAGCACAATCCACCACTCAGGCACAAAGTCACTTTGCCTGTTAAAGAAATACATGCCAGATGTCCTGAAGATCTCCTGCAGGGCTCCCTGGGAGGCACTGCAGTAGTCATACCTCTGAGAATATAACCACCAACAGGGGCTGAGAATGTATGTGTGTGTAGATGTGTGTGCCCCGTCTTTGTGGTGGCATCATGATAGGTAGGTGGTATGAGTTCCCAAAGCCATCTGTTACATACATGGTGTCATGTTTTCCATTCTCTACCTCTCCCTCTCTCTTTTCCTCTGTCAGTTAACCACTGTCTCGGATTGTCCCATCTTAATTAATTTCAAAAGAGTCTGGATGTACTGGGCCTCAACAATGCCCAAACATCAGGACCATTGCTATAGCAACATGATCTAGATGTGTGTGCGTTTGTGTGTATACACTAGAGGCTGCTGCAACTGAACTAGCATTAAATATCTTCTATTTGTGTGTGCGTGTGTGCGTGTGCGTGTGTAGCGGAAACACCCATTGAAGAGTTCACCCCCACACCTGCCTTCCCCGCACTGCAATACCTGGAGTCTGTTGACGTGGAGGGCGTGGCCTGGAGGGCGGGGCTAAGGACAGGTGACTTCCTCATTGAGGTAATTGTAATTTGATACCACTTTTCTAATAAAAACATCCTGGATGGTGAGCCACTTGAGACACGACATCTGACTGAAAATGTAGATGCTACATCCAAGTTTGTAAGAACATTCATCTGGGTGTTGCAGGTCAACGGAGTGAACGTAGTGAAGGTGGGCCATAAGCAGGTGGTGTCCCTTATCCGGCAAGGCGGGAGCAGTCTGCTGATGAAAGTGGTGTCGGTGACACGCAAACCAGAAACTGAGGATGTGGTCAGGAAAAAGGGTGAGACTCCCTGCTGCTGTGCATGTTGATTTGAACCCATGTAGTATAAACCTCTTACCCTGGATCCATACAGTCACAGTTTGTAATACCCAAATCACTATAGTGTAGTCACTATCAGGCATTCCTGACTCGAGTTTACTGCTGGTTGCCATGGTTTCCCTGACAGCACTCAGCTAATCTAGTGAATGTCTTCACATGCATGAGGATAAATGTATGCAGCAACACACTATAAATTACTTACAGTATAATCCCTATAGCGCATAATAGATAAGGTTAAAATACTTATATTTTAATTAAAAGGCTTTTCACCAACAATACACATTCTGTCATTGGCACATGCCATTTTTCCACTGTGGGTAAGTGTCACCCAAATCCATTTTTTTTTTTTTTTGCATATACAGATTTGTCTTTTCCATTTCAGTGGAAACAGAAAAAAAATCACATGAATATTAATCTTTTGGACACTTCAGTATGTGGTACCCTGGCAGTAAGCATGTTTGGGCTGGAAGACTATGAGAGTCATGAAATAGTCCTGACAGTTGCATTCATGATGTGGATTTACACCACGTTCAAGCAGAGCAGCTGTTCAACAACAGTGAGTCACCAGATTCAGAACACAAACAAGCCTCATCCATATTATTACAGTATATATATTCCTGAAATAAAGCTTTATTCACCACTACTACCAGTGCTTTGTTTCAGTCTGTTAAATTCATATCTACTGCCATTTAAAACAAGCTATTATAGTTTGTTTTGGCCGAATATGTGTAAAAGGATAAATCACAAAATTCAGTTTCACCACAATCTTGAGAAAGGAATGAGATGCTAGGGGGATAAAATGGGAGATAATGAAACATTCTCTTTCCCACTATCATTTGTACCTGTGGTAGAAGCAATGTTGCTTCACTTCTAATCTACATAAAGTTATATCATGCTTTATTGCATCACTCAACCCAGTTCTCAATGGAAGCGATTGACTTCTGGCCACTTTGTCCCATGATAGTGTGTAACTGCCGTAGTGTTCGCACGGTCAGGTGAACGGGTGTGATTTAGTGATTTTACAGGCACTGCTGATTCGTAGGCTAATTGGTGTGGGACGGGTTACTCTTGTGCTGCTTAGGGTACAGAAGAAAAAATGATCAAAAGCAACTCCATGAAGGATTGTAGTACTTGCATCACACAGAGGAACAGGATGGAGCAGTGACAGTGTTGCCTAACAAGTGTCATTTTGAAAGGGAGATTTGAATTGATGAGTGATGAGGTCTTTTCTCTTGTAGCAACCATGATGACTCAGCAGGCCTCATCCATATGTATACATACACTGTTACTGACATCGAGTTTTATTACCATCCCCCCTTCTTTTTTTTCACAATCCCTATAAAGTTATTCTCAGGTAGTGCAGCGTGTGTCAGCCTTAATGTGATTTCATACTGTGAAAAGAAAATGTGCCATTATAGTACAATGGTTTGAAATTAGACGCAGTTGTGGTTTTTGCTCCTCCATACACTTATGGGCCTGCATCTACAGAATAATCTATTCTGTATCCATGTAAACCGTCCACCATTTCCTCTGCAACTCCCACACACTTCTGACCCGTCACTGACCTGTGCGTGTTTATAGAGCCACACAGAACAAAACAACCAATAATGTTACCTGTACCACAAGATTTTTGAGATCTTAGGCAGATTTTTCCTGCATGTGGTAATATTTTTTACTATCATAGTTAGTTTTATGATGCTTTATTTGTATACATTTTGTTGCAGTATGATGTTGCTGTGAATATACTGAGATCCCCTCCTGAAAATGTGCCTGACTAATGTCATGCCACTTTTTTTTATTTTACTCTAATCCATAGTGAACAGCCTTATATATATATTTATGTATATGAATAATGATTATCTCCTCACAGTGCATTGGCAACTGTCAAGTAGTTGGATATATTAGTCAACAAGTAAACAGTCAGTTCTTGAAGTTAATGTGTTGGAAGCAGGAAAATAGATAAGCCTAAAGATCGTGTGACCTTGACAAAGGCCGAATTGTGATGGCAAGATGACTGGGTCAGAGCCTCTTCAAAATGACTGGTTTTGTAGGGTGTTCCACATCTGCACAACTTACAGGACTTAAAGGATCTACTGCTAACATATTGGTTCCAGATACCACAGTACACCCTCAAAGGTCTTGGTTAGTCCATGCCTTGACAGGTCAGAGCTGTTTTGGCTACACAAGGGCACCTACATAATATTAGGCAAGTGGTTTTAATGTTATGGCTGTTCAGTATAGATGTGTGTGTGTGTGTGTGTGTGTACACATATATATATATATATATATATATATATATGTGTGTGTGTGTGTGTGTGTGTATGTGTGTGTGTGTGTGTGTGTGTGTGTGTCTACATAACTTGCAGAACCGTAGTATTGTACCTCCGATGTTGCTGTGTATTACTGCTAAAGTTTAAGCTGCAGATGCCTTCTTGTACATCTGAATACAGAGGTGATGCTTAAGACAACTTACATATGTTATATAACTATCAATTTAAGTTTTATAATTACTTTTCACTCTTTGTCATTGCTTGTGTCTCACACAACCACAAACACATACACGCACAGTGATTCTCGCAGTTTAGCTGCATCAACCCAGGCCTTGCTCCTGCCAGAGTTGCCATGGTTACTACAATGAACGTTTGAATTAAGCATTGCATCAAGCCTTCGTATTTCTCTCTCTCTCTCTCTCTCTCTCTCTCTCTCTCTCTCTCTCTCTCTCTCGCTCTTTCTCTCTCTCTCTCTCTTACTTCTACTTTCCTCTTTCTTTCTCTCTCTCTCTCTGTTTGGTGAGATTTCTGTTAGAGCGGATAAGGAGTGGAGAAACCAAGGCATCTTTTCTTCTGGAACTTTGTATCCATTTTCTTGTCGTTCTCTGCGTCTTTTCTAGCTTTGCCTTATTAGGGCAGCGTTTAGAGCGCAGTGTTGGCAGTGTTACCTCAGCATGAGCATTGAGCTAAAGGCACATTCAGCTTGGAGAGGCAATGGGAGCGTCCAGAGGAAAGAAGGAACGAGAGAAGAGGAGTGACGAACAGGGAGAATGAAGGGATGTAAAAAGGGGAGTGTGTCTGTGTGCGGTTGGAATGTGACAGAGAGAAAGGTGGGGAATGGTATGGCTAGCAGTCAGACTCGCACTAGGGGCCTAGCTGAGTGACCTGTGTTGTGTTGTGTTGTGTGCTGTGTGTGTGTATGGGTTTGAGAGAGCAAGAGACATGAAGAAGTTTGCGTCAGAGCGCAGTGTGATTAAAGTGGCACGGCCACAGAAGGTGTCAGGAATGGCCGAACCGAGCGAAATGAAGGTGCACAAGAAGCGTTGGCAGTTGCAGGTAGGAAACAGGTGGGTGGCAATGCGCCACTACTCCTCATCCTCTCCCTGCCTTTCATCCACAGCACCACCACCACCCAAGAGAGCGCCCAGCACCACGCTCACACCAAGGTCCAAGAGCATGACTGCTGAGCTTGAGGAACTGGGTAAGGCACACACATATGCACATACACGTATGCAGACATACATACAACTACACATGCATATACTGTATATGCACCTGTTTGTACACATTTGGAGACAGTTTCCTCAAATCCATCATTCTTTCCTTGCTTTCTGTCTTTCTTTCCCTCTCTTTCTTTCTCTCTCTGTTGTTTGCATGCTACACTGTGTCATCTTTCTCCCTCTGCCATTTGGGCTGTTCAAAACATCAGCTGTCTTTTCCACTCAATCTGTCCTCCTATTCTAACATGCTCATAAAGACATACACATTGACACCCTCTGACAAAAAGGATTGAAAACATCACATAATGTATGAATGTATCAGTAATAAGAGGCCATGCTGCTGGTTGTGATTCACATAGTTTCGCTCATTATTTTGAATTATCAATTGTTTTGAATAATTTTTACTTCAAGCAGAACAGACTTCATAAATAGGGGGACCAAAACTTTTAGACGTCCCTTGACTTTCACTAAAAAAAGAATCCATGTGTACAGAAAGGTGTAATATTCATTTCAAATTGCTATACTGCTTATGATGCTGTTGCCATAGTCTAAGAGGAGTTACAGATGTAACTTTCAACAATGACTTCTCTACTGCAGGTAGCTTTTCGTGATTTGATATATACTGACTTTCTTGGTTTGCATGCTGTAATTGGTATACACATGCCACTAGTTGTTTTAGAAAGACATCTTACATCTGGAACATTAGTATGACAGTTCTGAAAATATGACCCATTGGTCTTATGTTATACTCTCCACTGCAATAGTGATTATATTGCTGCTGCGAGATAAAAGAACAGTGTTTTTGTTTATTTCATGCTAAGCATCTGCAAGGAGGAGGCGAGGAGGTGAGTTATTATAGTTCTGTTAACATGTTACTTTAGTGTTACTGCTTGCATCACATTTACATTTATGTCATTTTGGCAGACACCCTTACCCAGAGCGACTTACATATGTCTCATTTATACAACTGGGCAGTTGAGGGTTAAGGGCCTTGCTCAAGGACGCAGCAGAGGTTGCTTGGCAGTGCTGGGATTTGAACTCGCGACTTCCGATCACTAGTCCAACATCTTAAACCACTAAGCTACCAATGCCCCTACGATGCATCACAACTACTATCTCAAGAACCGACCACCCTTTGGAATGATTGAAATGCAGTTTAAATATGATTATATCTCATTGTCGTTTAGGAATTTCGTATCATAAATAAGAGACTGTCAATTACTGTGCAGTGCTTATAAAACATTAATGTGTATAACAATGAATATGATCTTCATTAATATAGCACGAATATAGCTTTAATATGTGTGTCTGTATGTGTTTATACTTTGATGTGTGTGGGTGTGTGTGTGTGCATGCATTTGTGCAGAAAGGCTAGATGAAATCTTGGCCTCTCAGGAGTCAGCAATGAGGCCGCCAGTGGAGGCAGACTACAGAGCAGCCACGGTGAAGCAACGACCAACCAGCCGCCGAATTACACCAGCAGAAATCAGTGTGAGATACCATACAAATGTTTGCAGTGATGCTGCTAATCCATTTTTCATGACTTAGCATGGAAAACTCTAGACTGTTTTTTTTATTAGTTATGTAACGGTGCTCTAACAACATTGTGTGTATGTGTGTATGTGTAGTCTCTTTTCGAGCGGCAAGGTCTTGCTCTCCGTGGTCCTCTTCACCCAGCACTGGAAAAAGCTCACATCCAGCTGCCCAAAGGCATGTCCAGAACCAAATCCTTCGGTAATCTTTCCTCTTTTACAGATTTAAAATAATTTTTTACATTTTTTTTTTTTTTTTACATTTCTATCTTGTCCACTAATGTGGATGCATTTGGTCAGCTCAGTACTGCCTTCATTAATTCCCTTTTATCATCAATCAGTTGCTATAATGTCAGACATAAGCAAAGAAGAGGATAAATGTTGAGACCACTGGTCCAGTGTGTGCTGAAAGAACTGAGTTCTTTTTGGTATTCTGTCCTTGTCTGTAAAGGAGCTACTGAGGAGGATCGGCTGTCTGCCCTGGCGGCAGAGCACAGGTTTCCACGGAGCTCCTCGATGACAGACACCTTGAGAGACAGTCACAGCATCCCTCCTCCACCTCAAACAGCACCACCTCCTCCACCCTCACTCTACTACCTGGACATGGGCCCACCTCCACCTTTCTGCCCACCCCCTCCTCCAAGCCGTGTTCATGACCCCAGCCGCTCCAGCTTTAAACCAGGCTCAGAGCCCCGACTGCATGGCCTACCACAGACCATGTCTGCTGAGCTGTATGAGCCCCCGCGCCACAGTGCCCACATAGATCGACAGAAGAAGGCCCGTTCCATGATTCTTCTGCAAGACTCATCCCACCATCCTGTAGAGCCCACAGACATCCCACGGCCTGGCCCTGCCTCCACCCCACCAGAGAGAATCAAGCGCAAAGGACGTGTTATCGACAACCCTTATGCTAATGTGGGCCAGTTCAGCATGGGCCTGTACACGCCACCACCCAGCAAGCCCCAGCGCAGGAAAAGCCCTCTAGTAAAGCAACTGCAAGTGGAAGATGCTCAAGAACGAGCCTCACTGGCACTAGCTTCAGTCCACTCCAGGGAGCATTCACCCACAGGCCGACTGGCAGCTCACCATACTAGCAGGGCAGAGTACTACCAGCAGCAGCTACTACAGGAGCGCAGTCGAGCTCAAGCTGAGGGTCTGCTGCAGGGAAAAGGGCATTTTGCTACTGCAATTGCCGGTGCCGTCAAGGACAGGGAGCAGCGTCTTGAGGAGCGGCGAAAATCCACAGTCTTCCTGTCTGTAGGCACCATGGAAGGCAGCTCAGCCCCACCGCTGGAATCCCCCTTACTCACACAGTCTCATTCTGTTGATGAGCGCCTACTCACCAGGGAACTAGGTCAGCTGCCTCCACCTGCCCTGGCACTGCGACCCTCTCCAAGTGGCACAACATTCATCCACCCACTGACAGGGAAGCCCCTTGACCCCAACTCCCCTTTGGCACTTGCGCTGGCCGCAAGGGAACGGGCTTTAACTTCCCAGAGCCAATCCCCTGCTAGCAGTCCTGAGCCTAGGACTAAGCATGAGGCTGCTGGTGGGGTGCTGTTCATGGACACCCAGACCAAAGAGGCTGAGGGCGAGAGGGATCTTACATCACTTTCCTTTTCCCCTGGAGAAAAAAGGAGTTACACATCTACCCCCACTAGCAAGATATCATGGGGGACACCAACAACCACAAGAAAAGAAATAGAGACAGGAACAGAGAAGAAAGAGGAGAGGAAGTTAGAAGACAAGAAGAGCATGATCATCAGTATTATGGACACATCACAGCATAAGACTGCTGGGCTTATTATGGTTCATGCAACCAGTAATGGACAAGCAGTAGGACTGGGCCCAGAACATGTCTCCCCTTCTCCCAAAGGCCTCATTTCAGAAAGTCCAAAGCCCACATTAGCTGAAATCAAGCGGACCAAGTCTCCCAGCCCAGAAGCACCCTCCACACCAACTCCAACCTCTGCCACACCCACAACCCCACAAGTACCCACTAGTCCTTCTTCAGATAAAACTCCCCAGGCATCCTCTAGCCCATCTTCAGATAAAACCTTGGCCCAGGGAAGCTCAGAGGAAGATGTGGAGCCCTACTCTGTTACCTTACCACCTGCCATGCTGTCCTCTAGTGATGAGGAGACACGGGAGGAACTACGCAAAATTGGTGTGGTTCCTCCACCAGATGAATTTGCAAATGGTCTCTTAGTGAAGGCACCTGCAGCTCCTGCTACACCTTCAACAGCCAAGCTAGTGACCCCCTCAGAACCATCCCCAGTTGTAGGTCCCACCCCTTCAACCACCGCCGCTACAGCAGCACAGGCCCCTGCCACAAGCGGCCCATCAGCAGCCTCAGGGAAGTCATCTGAGCCCCACCTGGGCCCAGAGTCTGCTGCTGACTCTGGAGTAGAGGAGGTGGACACTCGCAGCTCCAGCGATCACCATCTGGAGACCACGAGTACCATCTCCACTGTCTCCAGCATGTCCACACTATCTTCAGAGAGTGGCGAGCCCACTGACACCTACACGTCCCATGCCGACGGCCAGACCTTCATCCTTGATAAGCCGCCAGTGCCTCCAAAGCCAAAGCTCAAGTCTCAGCTCAGCAAGGGCCCAGTAACGTTCAGGGACCCCCTGCTCAAACAGTCCTCGGATAGTGAGCTGCTCTCTCAGCAGCATGCAGCAGCACTAGCTGCTGCCACGGGGACCTCGGGCCCAACAAGACCCCGCTACCTCTTCCACAGACGCTCCAAGCTATGGGGAGATCCCATAGAACCCCGTCCGCTTGCAGGCGCAGAGGAAGGCAAACCCACTGTGATAAGTGAGCTCAGCTCCAGACTGCAGCAGCTCAACAAGGATACATGCTCACTCGGTGAAGAGCCAATCATAGGCTCACTTGACCCTGGACGCAAGTCACCTGTGGCCGGTGCCAGGTGAGTAGTGAGCTTAATAATACAGAGCTCGAATTCACTCTGATCACTTAGTATACATTTATTTTAATTTTGCCCTCAAGCATTACCATGAACATCCTACAACTCACCAGCTATTATGTCACTGTGCCGCAACAATTTGCTTGTCCGTGATTTCTGCTAGTTTGATCCATTCTAATGGGTTTGGGTTTTTACAAATTAATCAGAAAAGTGTAAGGGTTAATTTAATACTTTGTGTAAAAACTTTTTTGGGATTATAATGCTTATTAAATATGAGTTATATTTAACTGACAAGACTTGACTGGACATTGACTGGACAATGGCTCATGACCAGGGGTGGAAAATGCACTAAGAAATTATACTTAGATGAAAGTAGTTTTAATATGCCAAAATCTAACTCAATTTAAAGTGGAAATACAAATGATTACAAATTAGTGAAACTTATCTCAATATACTTTTTCAATTGGAGATGTAGCTTGTGCCTTCTAGAGAAGAAAAGGAGATGCCTCACTTTGTAGGAGTCTTTGCTTACTACATTATATTGAAACATTTTACTAAGGTAGGGCCAGGGGTGCTCATCCTCAAGTTCAGTACTGCAGTGCAGTGGATTATCCATATTCATATGCACATAGATAGCTATAGCACTATCAACATTGTGTAGCATGAGAACATCACAACAGGTGACAAATTGGCACAATTCTTGAGAGTTTTTTTCTACATTTATGAGTTCAATTGGATGCTCAACTGAAATGTAAATATAATGTATGGGCCTTTTTAATGATATATAGAATACAGTTGATTAATGTCTTGTAATTAAGCAAGCATACAAAGCAAACATACAAATTTCAAAAGCAATTAGGTAAAATGTAATACTTAATTATAGTAACAAAGTTCAATTACCCAAGTACTCTCCACTCCTGCTCATGAGTTCTGGCTTTCAGTAAGAGATAATACAAAATGCAGTGTCACAATATTTTTTTAAAAAATGAACAAGAGGGAGGTTCAGTTTTTCTGATATCAGGACACTTCAGTGGACATTATTTTGCTTACAAGCATATAATAACAGAGGATTTTGTTTATGTTTTGCTTATTCATTACTAAGTTATGAATTATCGATATTTATTTATTATTTATTCATTAATTCATTCGTTCGTTCATTCATTCATTCATTCATTCATTCAAGTTTCTAGTTTGGTTGGCTTCTATGATCACTTTCATGCACTGTAGCCATATGCCACAAACATAAACTGTTCTACTTTGTCAGTTCATGAAGCCCAATCTACATTGTGTGGACTTTATGACACTGCTGTATCACAAGAGTGTGAACCAAGTACAAAATTATATATATCAGTTACACTTGTGGTGTTAGAGTTACAGCATTCATCTACTCGTTTATAGAAATAATGATGAAATGTGTTCCATTCCTCCATGAGATAAATAGTTGAAAGTATACTTAAATGTTGTATCAATAAGATCTGGTTGAATCTAGAACCTATAAGGTTGTAATGAAATTAAATTGAAAGAAACTACATCACATGTACTCTATGTCATTTATGTATTACTATTTTAAACAATTGGTAAATATTAAAGGACTTTTGTTTATATCTAATGTTTGACTGACAGACATCTTATTGCTCATCTCCCAAGCAGCCTTTCAGCAGTCAGTGTGATTAATTTTAGTGAACAGGGAGTAGACCCTTAAAGATGTCTCAAACTCAATCACAAATTGCTATGACTGTGCCTAGTGGCCTGCCAGATATAGCAGATGATTGTGGCAGATGAAGAACTACAATTTACAGTTTAGCACAGATGTTTTTTTGGCTGGTGCTATGCTGATTATCAAAGATCTGTGCATTGTCCTTTGATATTGCCTTACCTACCTCTTAGTGATGTTAGCACATCAGAATCACTTGTTCCATTTTGTCTCTAAGGCACTACTGCAGCTTTAAAAACAGACATACTAAGAGAATTTGGATTTGTGGTTATTACAACTTCAAAAAGCCCAATTTTGACATTAACAGCACTCATCCAGACATAACAGAATCAGTGAGGTGCAAACTATACTATGCTGCAGTCATATTCAGTGGTTCTCAGTCATGATCCTATCTCCTCATGGTTAACCTGTTCATTAGCTGATTAGTTGATCTAAGTATGCTAGAGGAGGGGAAACCACAAAATATGCAGTTTTAGTCCTAGATCACGGTTGAGAACCACTATATTGAGTACCTCTGTAAATTTGGCTCCCCATATTAAAAACAAAACAAAACAAAAAAAAAAACCTGCTGCATTTGTGCTGGGGTTTCTTTTTTTTTTTGTGCTATGTCTGCATCCACGTCCTCTTTCACTATTCCTACAGAGTGTTCTGTACAGCGAAGCAGTGAGGGAGACACCGGACTGAATCAGAAATCACTCCAGAAACTACATTACTAATGACATCAACCTTAAATCTCAAAAACAGTGAATTGATCTGTTGGGAAAAAAAACAAAAAAACAACACTAACCCATACTTTCTGGATTTAGTACTCGTTAAACTACATGCTTTTCATTTGGATTCATGGATAAAGTTGGCTGCTCCAGTATTCAACATGACACATAAATTCCAAGCAAAATGAAATTTTTAAAATGAATCACTGTGCATTGTGGTACTTAGTGCAGAAGTAATATGCCTGGGTTGGATTTACAGTGAACGGTGCATAATAATATAGCACACTAAGCAGAGAATATAATTTTTACACAGAATTACACCATAAAATGGGCTGCACCCTATGTAGCACACTATATGGTAAAGAGGAAACTATCAGACACAGCATGCTAACATGACATGACTCTTAGCCATAGTCTGAAATTTACCCTTTATAATATCTCAAACGTCAAACCACCAGTTTTATTTTTATATGGTGTGCTAACATTACAGAGTGACTCATGCTTCTCAGGATACAATATATCCTAATGTTCAAATTGTTTTATTTCATTGAAAAGTTTGAAGATTCAGAAGTGTTTCAACGCATGACAGTTGCTGGTAAGTTAATGAGACATGATACTCTGTAGCTGTAGAACCTGTAGACCACCAGTGTAGGACCTATAGAGTAAATTCAAAGCAGATCCTCTGTATAGACTAATTCACTAATTCAGTACATAAAACAGTAAAGAGGAAAATATGTGTATTTTCTTTTTAAACCACAACATATGTTGTTTCTGCTAATTTACTGAAATGCAACTGAAGTCCTTTATATTTCTACAGATGTGACAAGGACATGGAAGAGACTAAACCTTAGCTTTTAGCCACTAGGGTAAATCCAACCTCATTATTATTCTTTTCTCGTTTCAAATAACCTATCCACTAATCTCACAATAATGGAATAACGCTTGCTGACACTGTGATTTTAGTAATCACGTCCTCCAGGTCTCTGTTGCCTCCTGGCCACTCCACAAACAAGTTGTCTCTAATCATGATTGAGCTTGGATTGTGTACTATTAAAAGTTTGCACTCCTGATGCTGTCCATACCTTTTATTTGGGATAGTGGACAAGGGAAAGGGGATAGATAGTAGATGCTTTTCTGTCCCTTACTGTGGGGTGTGTATGTGGTACCAGAGCACCTGGAGCTGTGTATGATATCACCCTCTGATCTCTCCTGAGTGATTCTAACTTCTTCTACTGACCTCATTCCTCGTTTCTCTCAGAACACAAATCATGTGTTGACTGCTTGTTCCACGGTTTAAAAACTTGATCAGTAATAATAATATATACAAACACAATATACACCCGTGATGTCAGAGGGCCACACACATGTAGATAAATTTGGTGATGTCTCTTCTTTATCAGCATCAGTCAGTTATTTCTTACTGTATAGACACTATGTTCTATTACTCTTCTATTACTTTGTCCCAGTCCTCTTTGCTTCTCACTCACTCATATATAGTGCAGTGCTTGTTCACAATGGGATTTGGGATATGTTTTGGTGTTCATGTTGAACTCTGACCTGCAGCTCTTTGAATCATTCCTAACCCTCTTACTATCACCGCTTAAGCTTTTTGCTGGAAAAAATGCCACTGTCATATCTGTAATATGCCTTGTACATTTATTGTTATTATGGCTTCTTTTTTATCACAATGGCACCTGGCCCTAGACGCATGTTAAAAAGTATGTTCGTGTTGATGATTTAGGTCATTTAATATAAACCAGATCATATCACAGAATTTTCAGTGAGAAGCTGAAGTCTGGGGCCAGCTGCTGATTCGTCTCATGGCTTTTATTTAGTTGACATTTTTAATGTGAAGTGCCTGTCTGGTTCTGCTCTCTCATGGACTGATGCTAACCAATCGCTCTTTGTTTGTCATTGCCTCTGTCTCACTTTCTTTTTGTCTTTCTCTCTCTCTCTCTCTCTCTCTCTCTCCTCACTCACTCTCTCTCTCTCTCTCTCTGCATGCCACGCTGCTCTGTCTAGAACTGAATCTGAGGCTAAGCCCCGGAGGGCCGGGCACCTGTGTAAGTGCGCATGCATCATCTCATCTTCCTCTTTTTCTTTCTCTAGCCCTTGGCGGCCCACCTTCGACTGAACTCCTCCTCCTCCACTCATACGTCTCACTGGCTACTCACCTCACTTCATCCAACATGTTCATGTCTACTCTCATGATTCAGATAATGCCGCAAAGACTGTGCTATGGGATTAAGGATAAAGAAACTCATAATATCTCCGCTTCTTTTTGGGATTAGTTGTCACATTGTACTTAACACTTGGTCCTTCAATATCATTTGACAAACTGGACAAGCAGCTACATTTCAGTGTGAGTCAGAATTAAACATTGTGGTTCAGACTTCTGTGAAATTATATTTTAAGCAATAAGGTGTTCAGTAACAACAGATGGACAATACATGCATGTTGTGATTAGTCATAAGTGGGCCACATTTGTTGTGTGACAGTTACAGACTCACTCAATTTATTTGCGGATGGCGTGTTCACTAATATGAAGGCTGAGCTTGCCGTCCTCCTCCTCCTCCTCCTCCTCCTACTCTTCCTCGCTTTGCTTTCTCTCTCTCTCCCTTTCTCTTTCTAGGCTTTATCCTCAGTCAGACAGACAGGTCTGTGGGCTGCTCAGCTGATGCATGTCACGTTTGCTCAGTTGTCTCAAAGAAAGACAAAAAGAACTGAATTTTAATTATAAATATCTCATCTAAATAACAGTATGCGTTTTTAATAAATTACATTTATTTACTTAACCTATTTTTTTGTTGTTGTTGTTTACATATACCCTCACATCCCATTTTCAGAGTTTAATTTATGAGACTTAAATGGGTGAAAACTTTTGACATTTAACATTTACATTTTTTTAAATAAAACATTCAATTCATGCTTAGTACATTTAAATTCAGATCCTTTTGTCTGCTTTTCCATACAGCATATACATATTTTCATCTGCAGATGATATACACTGAGTTGCCAGTTTATTCATTCTCATTGGCCACTCACTCTTTTTGACCATTGTATCAGGTCCCACATCTCATCTATAACATTGTGATCTAATTGATATAAATTGTACATCTCACTTTTATGCCAGTGAGGTTAGTTGTTCTTGACATTACCTTAAACAAAATTGTTAAAGGAGTAGTAAAGAAAGGATATCAGTATAGCCTAGAAGCAGAAAGATTTCACTTAAATATTTTATAGTAATATTTTATTCTGTAGAAAAGAGTACCACTGATTCATCTGACCTCTTAAAATGTTAAACAAATGCCAGTACCTGATTGTTCAAGCACTGATAAACACATAAAAGTGAAAAACACTTAAAAACAATGTTTGCAGCTTTACTTTTAATGCACGTCTGAAATGTTTTACTGTCCTTTTGGGATACGGAGATCCAATCTATCATCAGCATAAAAGGAATTCTCAAGCTGTGAGATGGGACATGATGGTTTGTTTTTTGTTTTTTTGGTTTGTTTGTTTTTTGGATTTTGCTCGGTATTCAGTTTTCTTGGCATTTCTAAAGTGACTTAAACTTTCTGTTCTGGACTCTGTAGTACTCTTGCTTGTGTTCCAGCTAAACGCATTAATGAAACCTCACACTAACACAGTGTTAATGCGTTTACTGTCTCTGGCTAACTTAATTAAGTGTTGCTGATTTAAAATAACTGTTTTGACTCATGATTCAAACATGGAGCTTGTTGCATGCTGCAGGAAGGAGCCACTACAAATTAAAATAGAAGAGAATAAACTCATTGGGCTCTTTCGTGTTACATCACTGAATCCTCACTTTGTGCTCTTCTTTTTCTTTTTATCCCATTTCTCTATCTCTGTCTCAGACTCTTCAGCAGTCTAGGAGAGCTCCACACCATCTCTCAGCGAAGTTATGGCACCACATACACCATCCGACCAGGTAGCCGTTACCCAATGACCCGTAGGACCCCCAGCCCTGGCTCTGCTTCCCCAGATCGCTCAGATCCACTCGGACCCATCCGAGGCTTCGGCCTGGCTACCTCGCCCACCGCGGCCCCCACCATCCTGAAATCCTCCAGCCTCAGCCTGCCCCATGAGCCAAAGGAGGTGCGCTTCGTCATGAGGAGCTCCAGCGCCAGGAGCCGCTCTCCCTCACCTGGACACTCCCCCAGCGTGCCCTCACCACTCCTTACACTGCGCCCCTTCCACCAGAAACCCCTGCACCTGTGGAACAAATATGATGTGGGTGACTGGCTTGCCAGCATTAATCTGACTGAGCACCGTGAGCGCTTCCAGGAGCACGAGATTGAGGGATCCCATCTGCCAGCCCTCACTAAAGAAGACTTTGCCGAGCTGGGTGTGACACGTGTAGGCCATCGTATGAACATTGAGCGTGCCCTAAAGCAGCTGCTGGAAAGGTGACCCCTCACCCCACTCTGTCTGTAGCCAGTCTCATCACTATTTGTTTTGTTTTACCTTGTTGTTTTTTTAACCAGATTTCATTTTGGGTTTTAATTCATGAGTTATCATTAAAGGTTCCATGGAAGTAAGCCCAACTTATTTAGTAGCAAATATGCCCCAAATCAATCCCTGTCACACCATCAGCAGCCAGTTAGCCAGGTTGTAATGGGGCTGTGAAATACATAAACACATAGAAGCACCATTTTAGTGAAAGGTTGATTTGCATTATTTGGCTTGCATTATTTCTCTCCTCTCCAACCACTTTCCCTTTCTTCCTATATCCTTGCCCTCCTGGGAAAACCCTAGCTACCCTATTTTTTACAAAAGAAAGGAGGGATGATGTTGGATGAGGGAAGTTGAGTTGCCTTTCTGAATATTTTTGTAGTGGATGAGCAGAGTGGGTGTGGCCGGGTCGTCCCTACCTTCCGCCTGCCCTCTTCTGGCTGAGGGACATATTACACCTGGAGAATGTTAAACCAACACTAGTGGCTTTTTTTCACAATCAGACTTTTCCTTTGGGGGACCAAAGGGAATGTGACATTAAATAGGATATCTCAATGTATTTACATAGCTTTGAAAAAGGAGAGAGGCGGAAAACAGACAAGATGAACTGTGCACAAGTGCACTAGTCTCTCCCTGCTAGATGATGTGAATTCCATCAATAATTTATTCATTTTTACTAATTATATACATATATATATATTTGAAAAGTATATAGATATATGAATATAACATTTTGTCATAAATATAAAACTTATATATGGTATTCTATTTAAAGACACTGTTGATTTTTTTTTTTCTTAATGTTCATCCTTTTATGGACTGTAGCATGAATGTCACATGATAGTGTGACAGCTATCAGATTTGTTAACAGTGAATTGTACCATGCCCTTTTTTCCTTACTTTTTGGGTTTATTGTGGTTTAACAAAACTCGGTCTTCCGTCTACAATTAGGGCAGCCCACAGTGGACAGTGCGCATGACTGACCACCCATCTCACATACAAATACACACTGCAAAGTACTTGACATCTCTGTCACACTGTTAACAGCTCTTCATGCACTTACACACATTAAAACTCCTCCATATCAAATTTTATTCAAACTCAAAACCATCTTTAATTTGGTGAATTAGAAATGAGCTGTGCAATAAAAGAGTGGGTGTGTGTCCGTGTGTATTTGCGCGTGTTATGATGGGGCCACTGTGGGACAAGATATGTGTTTCCCATACATGGTAGCTCAGCAGTGTGCTACTGGGAGATGTTGAACAACTGAAAAAAAAAAAAAGAAGACAGACTATAATTGTAAGAGATTTTCTGTGCCACAACACTGGGGCTTGTGTGGCTCAGGGGCTCTTCAACTTGAAGCACTGAAGCATTCGGCAGTTCATTTGGGTTTATTATTTATTTGTTTTTATTGGTTTTCTGTTAAGCCCCATAGTGTGTGGATTTTGTAGCTTGTGAAATATAATGCTTAGAATAATTTTTATCAATTAAATTAGAATGAATTTTAGAATGACTAAAAGGGTTAAGCTGAAAAAAAACCTGTCCTTTCCAAACTTATAACTGTATATATGGACAAATTATGAATTATTTGTTTTTTTTTATATCAATCACAAGCAATGTACATATGATAGTTTTCATATAAATTTTTAAAAATTCAAAAAATATATAGATCTATATATGAATGTTTGGCATATATGCATAGTTAACCACCTGTGGAAAAAGGTGAAAAGATTTTATTCTTTGTATGGACCGAGTTTGGGGATGATTTGCACAAAACAAGGTGCTAGCATTCAAGCCATTCATTCTCACGTCTCTGTGTCTGCACTTTCCTCCATCCCTCCATCCTTCCTCAAAGAAAACACACATATCTGTTAAACACAAACTAAGGAAGAAGATCTGAATAAACACTGGTAAACATGCATACAGCAGACAACTCTGTGTGTGCGCGCGCACCCAAGCCACATAAACACTAACAGTTTGTCTCTGCTATTAAAAACCCACACATAGAAGTGAATACTGTACTCACTAGCTATTTACAGCCAAGGAGAATTGTTCTTTTGCAGAACCAGTTCGTCTTTCTGATGAAGCTTTTTGGAGCCATGCCATGCACCAAGAAAGAACACTGTGTTGTAAGACCTCTTTTCTAGCGGCTGCATCATTTCAGAGTCGCCACCTTTCATTACATTGGCTGAGTCCAGATCTAAAGCTTGGTTCTTTCCACTGTGCCCTTCTAGCAGACAGGCCTGAGAGGCGACTGGCTTTGTGGCAGACATTGATACAGCCTCATGTCCAGAAGGTGCTCAGTTATCTTTAAAGGATTTGGAATGAAGGATACTTGACCATAACTATGCTTGAGAAGGGAAAGAACAAGCTGGTTTCAGCCCCAGATGCTTCATCCATGAGCTACAAAGCTTCAGAATTTTTATGGTTGATTATTCACAACAGGAACAACCTAAGGCATGCTTTTAAAAGTTATTAATGAGTTTTTTGGGGGGTTTTTTTTTTAAGTAGACGCGATCAACGAGAAACGGTCTATGGTTGGCTGATGGCAATGTCAGTCAAACTACCTGTTTCTCTGTAAGTAGGCGGTTCTTGTGCACACTTAAGAAAACTACGAGACCCTCGAGTATATACTAGAAGGATGGCTTGTGAGACTAGGAACAACCAAACCTCAATTTTAAAACAATAGGAAACTACCAGAGAAGTCATTTAAAAAAAAAAAAAAAAAAAAAAAAAAAAAAAAAAGCAAGCCCGGGAATTTAAACTCTTGTCTTAAAACTTCCAACCAACATGGAATGGAGTGAGCAGTGAACATAACTACACAAATTAGATTCATGTAATGCCACCATACTGCATTAATAGATTCAAAACTGGAACGGCACCGAGGAAAACTGGGTTTAGAATCAGGACCCTGAAAAAACTGTGACTTACACTCATATTCTACGCTGCAGATCATCACTGAGCCTCTATGAGACTTGAAAATATGCATTAACATTGATTAAGATCCTCTTAGATTCAATTTAATCCTAGCATTTAGTCATTCATTTACTTTTTTTAGATCAGTAATTTCAATCTGGACATGCAATTAAAAGCAAGATTTACAATGTTTGGCGTATGATTGTCTCATACAGGGCTCTTTCTCAGAGCGAGAGATGATTAGTGTCTGTAATTGATGTAGTTCAGCTCATCTCCCATTCTCTGAGCCTTTGTGCCACACTCACCATTAGTCTACTTCTTTTGTTGGTCTGCCATGTTCATATCCCATCACTCTACTCATCTCTGTTCACAATTCTGGAATATTTACTTTTGTGTTTGTGTCTAAATGGAGTGCTTAGTAAGATTAAAAGAAAAAAAAAAAAACAATGTGCCAAAAAGTGATTAGTTTATAGCTATTCATTGACACTAGTTCTGTTGAGATTTAAAGCTGTTAGAATCAGCACTATGGTGCCACCTCCTGGAAATCTTGAGAACTCCAGACATTTCCTATCATGCTTTATGCACTTCTTTTTTTGTTGTTGTTCTTACTCAATTAGACATCAGATACACTTTTATGTTTTGAAGAGTGTTACTCTAACTTGTAATTGATCTAGTTTATGGGCTTTTCATGTGGTTTGTGTATCAGTTTTGTTTTGGCTGAACTCCAGTAAGCCTTTGAGTGAGTGACTGCATTAGATAGCTACCTTTAAAAGCCTTCTCCCTTCCTCTTCAGTGATGCGCCTCAGATACAAGACAAATTTGATCCTCTTAAAAAAGAGAATTGAAATGATTTCTTTGTAACTTTACTATATTTAACAAGATCGGCTGGGGGAAATGTTAAATAAATCGACATCATTAACATTACCATGCTCTGTAGAGTTGTCACTCGTTTCCTGACCAACAAAAGCACAATAAAAATGGCAAGAAATGCACTGGTTATCTTTTTTTTTTTTTTTTTTTTTTTTTTTTTTTTTTTGAGTGTTTTTATCATACTCTGAAAACTTTATCTTTATAGTGTGTGTGTATCAGTTTCAGGTAAAAATTCATTACACACAGTTCACCTTGGACTGAGTAACGAACACTACATGACAATGCAGCATTACAGGACAAACTAAGCCGTACTAGGTTTGCCACATTACCTCTGATTATGCAGTCTGACGATATGAACAGTACTGATTATGTTGTCACAGCCGGCCCACAGGACATCAAGCCACAGCATACACAAGAGCTAAATAAAAGCAACAGTGTTTAATTGCAGCACATACCAAGAAGCTCTTAAATGAACACTGAAGGATGTGTTTATATGCTGCCACAATAGGAGTGCATTTCCAGTTCTATTTACACATGCACACAGTACATAAATATTCTTTCCTACTTACTTCAATGTCAAATAAAGTCAAACAGAAGACCATGTGTGTATGATTTCTACAACCAGGTACATGACTTCTTTTCACAGTTTGTGCAAAATGCTGAGATTTTATACATCCTTCTAATTCTGGATCCGAATTATCACGTACCACTGAAAAACTATTTAAAAAATGTTATTCAAGTCCATTTAACATAAATTTCCACAATATAAATACTACCAAAATAATGCTAATGTCAATAGTGTTATCAAGGCTTTCCACTGTGAGATCACTGATGAGGAAAAACAAAAGATATCAAATAACAGGATCCACCCCCACACCCCCTCACACCCCCTCACACCCCCTCACACCCCCTCACACCCCCTCACACACCCTCACACACCGTGTGATTACACCACGGCTGCCAACCCGCGTCCCTGAGCAGCTGCATCCAGAATTTGAAATATCTGTGGAAATCCCACACATCACTGTACCTATAATACCTGCATTTAACTTGTATAGCATTTATAGCGCGTTTCTAAGACCTTCTAAAACCACACAAAGACTTATTACATGCACAGTCTATGCACTGAACATTCAGTGTAGCAGGTCACAGGAATCCATCCAACACATGAGGTAGAGCTTTGTCCCCGATGCCTTCACCTGTATTATGAACGGCTCAAACTCTTCAGGACAGTTGGGGAGCAGCCGTGACTTGAACAGCACTCTAACGCCGAGGCAAACCATTCAGCTCCCACCACATGCTGAGAGCATCAGTCTGCTTTTCCCTCTCCTTCGTCATCGTCTTCATCAGCCGACTCTTCTTTGCCCTCCAAGTCAAAGTTCTGCATTGAAGAAATAAGCAATCAATCACTTTGAAGTACAGCAACGTGATTAGAAATAATATGGTTGAGACACACACCTCCAGTTCTCTCATGACCACATCCATAAAGTCACTGGAGTTCTTCTTATAAGACAGAGCCATGTTTATAGCATCTTTGAAAGCCTGCAGGCAGATTAATAATCATTCATTTGTCACTGCGTAAATGTCGTTCAACCAGACATAACTTATGTTAGAAAAGAAAATCCTCGTCAAAAGTATGATCTGTTATAGCAGCATATAAGACACGGGGACCATCTGATCTGAAATTACATTTTTCATTTGTATCTACAGGGAAAGGCTTCCTGAATCATTACAAGTCTTCTTAATGTTACTGTTGATTCCTTCATTTGCGTTTCAATGGGGAAAATCGATCAGACAACATTCAGGTGTGTAAACAGTTTAAGCAAAGTCATCATTAAAGTGAGCAATGTAAAGAATAAAACATTAGGATAATGGTGCTATAGGAAAATAATATATGCATATGAAGTGGTGTGATACCATTGCCTCTCCACGGTCGATTACTTTTTCTATAACAGCACGTCCCAAAGAGTTTTATTCCTCTTACACCTCAGTAATTTGCCAAAGCAAAAGATTTTTATTTATTTAAGTATGACATGTCCTGGAACATCCACGAGTTAGTTCCCATTATCGCTGTAATCATGTTATAATTGCTACAAAGAGTCACTCATTCACCAGCCCCTATTATTTTCTCTCTCTTATCACATTGAAAACATTCAGCTTGTCACATAACTGAGATACCACAGTGCACTTTCCCGTGTTAGAAAATCCTTCTATAAATGTTAAACAAATGTTTCTTTACAGAAAGCTTCACCACTGACATACATATTTATACACATTTGCTTTTAAATAACACTTAATCAAGTTGTTTTATTTTCTGTCAGGCTTAGAATATTGAAGCATGCACCATTACTACAGATATGATAATGTACTAAAATGGACAAATTAACATAAACCTGTGATTTGTCTTGCAGCTGCCACTACTGTCAGAGCTGCTGCTCTAGAAAATGAATCAACACCTTCTGACCAATCAGATTGTTGAATTCGACATTGCTGCGGTATAAAACAAATTGTTTCATAGATGTCTCATGCTTCTCACAGCTATAAAGGGAAAGGAGTGTAAAATCCCACCTTGACCACGTTAGTTCCGTCAGCAGCAGATACGAAATAGAAAGGCAGTCCCTGCCTCTTAGCAAAGTTAAAGCTCTTCTGGGTCATTCTCATGTCAGCTTTTATCAGAGAGAGAGAGAGAGAGAGAGCGCGAGAGAGAGAGAGAGAGAGAGAGAGAGAGAGAGAGAGAGAGAGAGAGAGAGA
>JAQQZR010000037.1:4849302-4866720 GCA_030068235.1 Notoglanidium macrostoma | reverse complement strand
AGAGAGAGAGAGAGAGAGAGAGAGAGAGAGAGAGAGAGAGAGAGAGAGAGAGAGAGAGAGAGAGCACACATGCACATCAATGGCAGGAAAAGTAAAGATTTCCCATATTAATAAATAAAAGCTGAGCGTTTCCTCACCATCGATTTTATTAGCCACCACCAGACAGGGAATTTCAGGTCTGTACTCTCTCAGCTCTTTATACCAGTTGGAAAGATTCTTATATGTTACTTTCCTCTGGACATCAAAGACCTATGAACACATATTGACATACTGCTCATTTCTGTTGAACATGTGAATGAACACACTGCCTATAATAGTGCCTACAGCAGGGGGTTCCCAAACTAGGGGTCCCGACCTCATGTGGGGGGGTGCTTATTCACAAATAGGGTCAAGAAAGAATCCCACAATCTCTTCTTTTGTACCATTCTATCATTTTACAAATTAATATTAGGAATATTGAAGGCAGACATTGTGTGATATTTTGAAATGTCACTGGGAGGCATGTTCAGAAAAGCCATATTTAAATAGTACATGCTGTTATAGTCTTTTTTCACTATCCTGACACACTGCACTTCTGTATTTCAGCAAAAATTAAAATGGACAAATTTCCCCATCCATCTGCCTTCACTAAAACACCCTAGTATAGTTTCTCAAATCACGTACTTATGCATTATTCTAGACCATTACTGAGTACCAACAATAATCGGGGTATGCTTTTCGAGTTAGAATTTTAAAAACCTCTCATGTCACCTTCAGACCTACCAAAAGATCAGTTTTGTGTCCCAGCTTTCTGGTTCTTCTAGATTTAGAAATTATTTTGTATGCACGGCCACGTAAGGTGTTTTCGCGACTCAACTCATGACAATAATCACAACAGTGGAAAGTTTTAAGACAGCCAGAGCTTGTCAATGTGTTTAACATCACTGTGCATAAAATCAATAAACATTTTATAGTTTGATTAGGAAATCTGACAGACTGGGATTATTTGGCTCTGGTGTGCCATCCAGTTGTTGTTGCTTTTAAATCGTCCAGATGTAGGCTCTCCATAAGATACGCAGATGAGTGTGTGAATAATAATGTCACTCATTACCGCTGAACATGCATGAATAATCATGCTTCAAGTATAAACCAGACCCTTTTATTTGGCGTCAGGCTGTATCACACGTCAACGTGGATTATTTCCCTACAACACCACAACATTTTCTACTAGACTGGTGCATCAGTACAGGGGATACTCCTTTGGTTTTTAGTCACTTACGTACACATATGTATGTTACTGATATAACAAAGTGATAAAATGTTACAGTAGTCCTATATTATAAATCTGGAGGTTTAAAAAAAAAATGTAGGGTGGTCAAAGTTTGGGATCACAGAAAATTCATAATGCCTATTTTAGGTTGTTTGCCCAAAAAGTTTGGAAACCCCTGGCCCACATTATTGCAACCTATAAGCTGATTCTGAGTGACATGCGAGAGCTAAAGGTGTTTTTACCATGATGCAAGCGTGTGCTTTGTGGTAGTAAGACGGGTGCATGCTCTGAAAGCGCTCTTGGCCTGCGGTGTCCCAGAAATCTGTTACAGAGAGCCATATTAAGAAGACAATATGAAGCACATCCACATTAGTACAGTTTTGTCAATCTGACAAATCCTTGAGTTCTTTTTTCGTTCATTGCCATAACTCACTATAAACATTTCCTGGTGCTCGAAACACAATATAAAATATAAAACGTTACATTCTTCAACAAGCTGTGACTATAAATCACTGATCACATGTGAAACCTGTGTTATACTTCTTATTAGTAATAATGTCTTAGTTATTAATAATGGCCGGCAGAATAGAATAACTCACCGACCAGAACAGCCTTGCCATTGATAGTGGTGGTGTACTTGTATAATGTCAGTGCGTAGGTGGACAGCTGCTGAGGCCGACTGACAGAGATGCTGAGGATCAAACAGCCAGTACACAAAAGTTTCACAAAAACACTGAATATTTAACAAGGAGAAAGATGCACACGTGTATAAAAGGATACTATCCATCCATAAGAAATCTTTCCATTAACCTGTGAGGCAAACAAAGGGAAAGAGGTAATGTTAGTTTACATCAAAGCATACAGTTAAAATATTATATTTACTATATTTTATATGACCACAATGAAAGGTGAACTGGACAACTAGCTAATCCAGGCTTACAGACTGAAGCCTGTAGCTACGCCAGCTTTAGCAGAACCTAAAGTGTGTGTATCTACAAATTTTACAATAAACACAAGGAACTTTAGAGGAAAAAAGCGGTTGCTCACCTGTTTAAGTAAAAATTTAATGACTCTAGAGACGTATACATGTTTGTAATATATTTTTTTACTGTTTACTGTGACAATTATGAGAGGAGAATGGAAGGGGGGAAAAATGCTCTTCCTTCCAAATTTAATTTAAAACACCTTTAACGGCATGTAACAAAGGCTCAACAATTCTTAAGTCCAGAAGCAGATGACAATATCGCCGCAAGTGTTCAGACACCTCACCATCACATTAACATGTGCTTCTTGAACATCCAATTCCAGATCTTGTCACCCTTTGCTGTTATAATAGCCTCCACTGTTCTGGGAGTTGAAGTTATTATCATGAATTGAATTAAATCATGAAGCCAGTATTGTGAATCAAATCGAAGTGTAACACCCGTATCTTAGATCAAATCAAATGGTGAAGCCAGTATTGTGAATTGAATCAAATCAAAAAATCAAATCTTGAATCGAATCAAACTGTTAAGCAAGTATAGTGAATCAAATCGTGCAGCCAGTATCGTGAATCAAATTGAATTGTGAATCCAATATCATAAAATGAATATGATTAATATTAAATAATAGTCAGTAACATGAATCAAATTAAATGTGAAACCAGTACTGTTAATCAAATCAATTAATGAAGCCAGTGACATGAATCCAATCGAATCGTGACGCCAGTATCGTGTATCAAACAAAATAGTGAAGCCAGAATCATGAATCGAATCGAATCGAATCGAAACGTGTAGCCAGTATTGTAAATCAAATCACACAGACTCGTTAGCGAAGTGTACCGTTACACACCTAGAATACTTACTTGGATTTTCCCACTGCACTGTCTCCGAGGCAGATAATCTTCACCTGTTCATCTGCATCATATTTCTCCTGCTCCAGTTCAGGAATGCGCTTCATATCAACCGCCATATTGTAGTTCAGGATTAGACAACTAGTTAACAAGCACAGGCAGTGTTTATATCTAACTCCGCCAAAATGGCTGCTAGTTAATTACCTAGATTAAACTTTAACCTTTAAATTCTACAGCTAGTTCACGTCCAGAGGGAGAATGAATTTAAAAGCAACAACCTCTCTCTCTCTCTCTCTCTCTCAGGAACGATAAAACAGCTTTCTGTTATTCGTATAAATCTCTGGTCACTGGGCTCACCACAGTTAGCATTAGCTAGCTATAATTTCGGTATTTATATAGCTCGTATGTAAGTGTTATATTACAGTAAAAAGTATTCAGCAGCTCTAATTACAGACGGAGAAATAAAAAAAAATGTAATTACAATGGTTGTTTTATAAATGAAATGTATCAATAAAACAGTCGCACACCTCTCCCCTGAGTGAGTCTCAGACTGTTTCCATGCAACGAGACGCTTTAGTGGCGCGAGCGGAAATGGACGTCATCCCGCACCAAAGCTAGAATCCCAAACGCTTGTCTATACCCTACATCTGTGCACTACATACCCGGTATTAAAAGATCAACTTATCAACCCTACTAAGGACACTTTATGTCCAATAGAGTATCATTTGGGATTCAACCGGTCTTTCTACTAGCGTCTCTTTCACACAGCGCCTCTACTTGTACAAGGAGGAAATCCTCACAGCAACTGATACACACGACTTCTGGAAAAAGCATGGACTCACTACTCTTGGAGGATGTTCATTCAGCTGTTTTACCTTGTAGCAAAAAAAATCTATAATGTTTTCCTCTACTTGATTTGAAAAAAGCGCCATTAATTGCAACAATTTCATTTATTTTTTAAGATATGTTTACAGAGCCAGAATGTTCAGCTGTTAAATAAAAGAGTTTTGTGTCATATCTTTGATTTTTTTTTTTTCTTTCTTCAAAGTAAAAAAGTTAAATGAACATCCTCCAAGAGTAGTAATTCCATATTTTTTTTGCCAGGGGTTGTATGTTTCTGACTTTATTAACCCTTTCAAGAAAAAATGATTTATTGGCATGTCCAGTATTTATTTATTTGTTTGTTTGTTTGTTTGTTTGTTTGTTTTGTTTGTTTAGCTTAAAATGGCATGATGTATTAATTTTGATAAAAAGAAAATAGATTGTCCATGAGTTAAAAAGGGAAAACCTTATGCTTAAAATAATACAATACAATGCAATAAAACAATAGCACAAACAAGAAAGAAAGGGAAAAGAAAGAAAGAAAGAAAGAAAGAAAGAAAGAAAGAAAGAAAGAAAGAAAGAAAGAAAGATCTTCCAATGTCCATTTTTAATATTCAGGCCTTATATATGCAATGGAGACAAATTTTTAGAACATACAACATTTACACATTACATTAGGACTGTTGAATGAAGCAAAAAGGTGCAGGTTTTCAGTCCACTCAAGCAGGAGCTACACCTGATTCCAACTGTAAAAGTTGGAAGAGGAAAGAAAAAAAAAACTGGAAAGTTGAAAGAGTTTGACTTTCAGTAGACTCAGGTGTGGCTTCTCCTTTCTGGAGAAGAGTTTACACCTCTGTGTTAAAAGTAATATAAAAAAAAATGAAACAGAAATTCGTTACAAACAAGGAGATGCAAGTTGAAACGTGTTGTTTAGTAAATTATTAAAAATTGTAATTGTTGGCAAATCACCGATATAAGAGGAATAATACATTGGGATGCATCCTGCCACCTTATTGTGGATTATTTATTATTATAACAGCATGCCTCATCATGTTATTTTCTGTGCTTATACGGTATAAATGTGTGCAAATGAGGAAATCCTGACTTTTGGAGAGCAGGACGAAAGTAAATCTTTAGCCATAATTGTTAAGCACTGACTATGCATTGTCTGCTATATAGTGCGTTCTAATCATATTAAAGAAACTATGTGAAATGTTACAATAATAATATCAGGAAAATCAAGAGAGAAACCATCAACAAATTTTCATGTCTGAAACCATGAGTAGTCTGCAACATGAAAAATTAGGACTCTACATCCACTTTCTGCGAATATGTGCTTGAGATGTTGTCAACGCACTTTTCACACACATCTGTGCTGTTTTGCTTTGCATTGCTAGATCTTTCTCTAGATGTTTATATACCGTAATAGTGTTACAGGGCCACTGGTGCCCAGCTGTCTGAACTCTGTGAGCATCTTGTGATTAAATCAAGTTCACGCACACACAAATAGATGGAGCAACAGCACGTTCAGTGTATGAAGTGCCGTGAAATCTCTGATAAGTAAAGAAGCAACCCTCTTTACAATGCTGTCCATCACTCTGTTCATTTACAGATGGAAGGTTTAGATATAGACATTTAACAATACATATAAAAGATGTTGGAGTCAATTGTAAAAGCAAGTGGTTGGCATACAAGTTGGTCAAGAATGATTAGATTCAAAAAGTGTCTGCAGTCTTTTAGACTGATTTAATTTGAACTATTTTTTCCACTAGTACTTTCTTAACATTCCTTTTGTTTTTTTTACCTGTGATGATGACACCTGTGATAATTTATGAATCATAATATACTGAATAACTTATTGGTAAAAAAAGAAAAAAAAAAAGATATATTTCCTTGCCTTTATTTTATCCTAAAGGTGTGCAAAACTTTTGTTTTTGAAGTATGGTAGCCCTGAAATATTGTGCATCCTACATAATTAATAATAACAATATGCGCAGAAAGAAAAACAACTCAAAGAGGCACATCAACAGCTTTACAACTGAGCTGATCCAAAAACTCTTTAGTTAAAAAGTATGCATTCATCTTATATTATTACGTGCCTGGAATATTGTGAGAAACATTCACACACTTTCCACAGCCTTTTTTCCTTTGGTGCTCCATTTATGGGTTCATTTTTTTTTTTGTAATTGTCTTCATTTAATTCTAAGGGTCTTCAAACTCAGCTGTGTACTAGTGTAGTACAAAGTACAGATGTAGAACTAAAAGTAGTACAATATAACCATGTTCTGTTTACTTATAAAAATAAAACTTAATTGAAATGATTACATTAAATTATTCATATGAATATAATAATTTGGCTTTCAAGAGATTCTCAGAGATGGATCTTGTTTGTCTTCTACAGTTCTAATTGTTTTCTTTGTTGCTGCTCCAACTCCACCCTGACCACAAGCCATGATCAATGTTACCATCTGTTTCTAACCGGGTCACACTGGCGCTATGTTTACACTCATGTATGAGGGATGAAAGCGATCACAACAAAATAGTTTAAATATCATCCCTGAGGCTGTCATGGTGGTGCAGAGGGTAGTGTTTCCGCACATATTTTCAGGGGTGTGGCTACTCTGAAATGCCCCTATAAGTGTGAATGAATGTGTGAAAGAAAAATGTTCCCAGGATAAGCTCTAGACCCACCTCAACTTTGACTAGAACAAACCAGTTACAGAAGATGAATGAATGAATGAATGAATGAATGAATGATCAATCCCAGAGTCAACTATCTACAGCAGAAAATAAGGTGATAAAGGTAAAATCACATTGCTATCAGGTCTTCACTTGGTACCTTCGTGCCCTTTCCTCACACTAGTCACACATAGTCTATTTAGCATCCAAAGCTATTCTTAAGGATTACTAGGATCTTTATCTGGCATGTCTTTGAAAATCCAATATTTCTGTATATATACAGTACAGTGGAGGGATGGTAAGGTGATGCAATGGTTAGCACATTTACTTCAATAGCAAAAAGGTTACAGTTCAATCCGTGGGTTGACCAGGGGCCTTTCTGTGTGGAGTACCTGTCGGTGTTTCCTCTGGGTGCTCCAGTTTCCTCCCACAGTCTAAAGTCATGCAAATTAGGTCAACTGACTACAATAAAAATGTTGCGCATAGGGGTCAATGTAAGTGTGAATGGCCTGTGATCGATTGGTGACCTGCCAAGGCTGTACCCTGCCTCTCATCTGAAGTCAGCTGGAATTGGCTCCAGCTTCCCCGTGACCCTTACCACACAAGAAAATGGATCACTAGATGTAAAGTGGGCTCCAAATGTCTGTGACTGCTACTGAAAATGTGTTTGTTTGGCACTCTTTTTCAATTTAACACAAAGTTTTTCATTATAAAAGATATCAGCAATAACTTGAGTGAAAAGAAGAATCTCATAAATAATTACATGAATTGCACATGAATTAAACAAGTTTGTGTAAAACCTGATTATCCATTTTAGATCAAATCCATCAGCATGCTGTCTGAGCACGTGCTTCAGTGGAAGGGATAAGACTTACGGAAAATCTGTCCTTTAATACAAAAGGTGCTAACATGGTCAATATCACACATTTGCTTAAATTAAAATACTTCCCTTGAAACTGTGCAACATCTTGAAAATACTGAATTTTCAAACTTCTAAATCTTTCTGTTTATTTCCAGTTATACATTTTTAAAAATTCCAGATTTTCAATGTGGCCTTAAATTTTTTGACTTCACTATTTATAAAGAGTAAAGCCTGGAGAATAATATTCTCCAAACCTGAGACTCTCTAATCATGGTAAGAAACCTTTATGAGGTTGTACAAGTGAGTCATCAGGGAAAACGAGGAAAAGTATCATTAAATTTCAAGTCTGGAATAATAAAAATCTGTTTAAAAAAACCAACCTACTCAAAGAGCTTCACAACTGAGATGATCCAAAAAACTGTTCAGGTTTCGAATATATGAATTCATCTTCTAGGAGTATACATGTCTGAGACGCGGTGACCTTTGGCACACTTTTCACATGTTTTTTTTTTTTGCTGTGTTGTGTTGCCAGTGATTTTGTTGGATTCCGTTAAAAAATGATTGATTCATTACTTATGAGTTCTTTGCTAGTTTCTTTCCTCATATTTATATTTTCAAGATCCTACACACTTGGCCAGATTATATTATTACAAATGATCATTATTGTAGGTGCTGATAATATTACACTGCTACTTTAAGCCTAGTATTGAACTCCATTTCTCCATTTTACTACATTAAAACTCTTTCAGATTTTACTTGCCCAAAATGAAATAACTTAGAATTGTTTACAGAAAATTCATTTGATGTAGATCACATTCATAACCTCATTATTACTTAGTATTGGCTCTTACATTCAAGCTGCAAGTGGATGTACTCTTAACGTAGTACAACATATAGGCCAAAGTTCAGACAACTTTGGAAAACAGTTCACTGAGTACAAATGATCAGTAAGTGTTATGCAAGTGTAAATGTTCATTTATCACATTATCTTGACAATTAATCTGTTCTGTTCCGTTAACAAAGTATGTCCCCTGTCAACATTTTAAACATGCCATGTCTTTTGCACGTACACTTCCAGATCAACTTATACTATGATATACTGTATGTTATTAATTTATACACTTCATATTCACAAAGTAAACACACGTTTCCAGTGTTGATCTTGTGGATTTAGTTGACTTATAATGGATTTGACATGTACAGCAAACTCAGCAGCATAATGGGATGTCTATAAAACCATCAAAACTAGTATCAATTTACTTTCAACTTATAGAATTTGATACTTAATTTGAGGTCCCACTTTAAGTAATTATTAAGCACTGTGAATGTAATGTGGGAAAAAAGAAAAGTAAGCAAATAGTCAAAAAGCTTTGCATGTTTACATACTTATGTCTTTTCTCTTGCATACTCGTGTGCATCCAGTATGCACACTGGCTCCGCCCCACAGCTCTGTATACAGGATAAAACTAAGAAAAAGTGACAGATGCTCGACAGTCTTTACGTGCGACAGCATGGATTCCCGACCCTCCCTGACTGAAGATGATTTCTCCTGTCCTGTGTGCTGTGACATCTTCAGGGAGCCTTTACTCCTGGCCTGCTCCCACAGCATTTGTAAGATCTGCCTGCACACCTTCTGGCAGCAGCGAGGAGCTCTAGAGTGTCCTATCTGCAGGACTGTGTCCTCCACCCCTGAGCCTCCGCTGAACATCGTGCTGCACAACATGTGTGAGGCGGTATTGAAGGAGCGCAACCGGCGGATGTCAGTGGAGATGGAGGGGCTCTGCAGCATACATCATGAAGCTCTTACTCTCTTCTGTGTACAGGATCAGAGGCCTCTCTGCACCAAGTGCAAGAACTCCAGATTACACAGCAGGCACACTGTCTGTTCAGTACAGGAAGCATCACAAGACCTCAAGGTATGGAGGTAGATTCTCAGGATTAACATGGTAACACAATACATATTCTCATATGTGTGTATATATCAAGCACTTATATATATATTATATAAATTTATAAATTATATATATATTTATCTCATTCATTTAAGAGAACATTTGTTACTTTTTGGTACAACAAGTAGTACTCTGTTTCACAGAAAAAGTGTGTACTTAAGTCATTATTTAAAGAAAACACGTAAGCTGTAGTTGACAGTTTAAATGTTCTGTTAAACAGGTCCTCCCAGACTAATAGCTTCTCCCTCAGAAAGGCGTATTTGACAGCATAATTTTGATGAGAATCTTACGCAATACACAGTGGAAGAATAATTCACCCATATAAGGTGATTAGTTACCTTGTGTATTTTTTTATCAGTACTACACGTGTGCAAACCACTTTGCAACCACTGTGTATCAGGCACATATGCATATATCCTCAAGGTAATACAATGACCAAAACAACAGACACCGGTTTAATTTTATCAGAAGCAACTGAGTGACCAGTGTATTAACAACTGCATTAAGCAGTCCTTAAAGCAGCCACAACCTTGATAATGTGAATCTTAAATATAAACTAGATAAACTACATACTCATTCATTTAAGCTGTACAGAAAATGGTCAATCCACTTTTGCACTTGTATCATATTTCCATATCATATCACCCTGCAATTATTATTATATAGGCATATTCACACCAGGAGCAAAACCCCAACAACAAACAACTTACTTTTTAACTTCTTATATTTTTATTTAAACTCTTAAGGTACTTAGGTCTCATCTTCTCTACTCTAATAACCACACATTTTATTCACATTTTGTTTTAAAGCATCAAATCAAATTCATCAGTTTAAAAAAAACAAGACTCATGCCAGTTTATCATCTTTTTTTGTCCAACTAATACATGAAACCCATAAATTCTGGGAGTCCCAAAAACTGCTGAGCTCTTTTGTCTACATGCATTTCTCACATGTACAGGCAGCTACAGTTGTAGTATTGGGTTATTCATTATAAGACGTTATGCACAAAGTAATATTTCTTTGTTTCTCCCCCATGCAGCATGTACTCCAGATAAAACTGAAGCCCTTACATGAGAAGATTAGACTCTATGAGGACTTCAAACAATCCTGTGTTAATACTAGAGAGCACATTAAGGTTAGGACTAAAATGATTTCAAGTGTATATTACTTATTTCAGCCAAATACATCTACAGTTGGTCAGTATGTGCCGCTTTGATAGCTGTACATGATACGCTCAGTATATACGTATACCCTGTATATCTCTCTAGAGGCAGAGCCAAAGCACAGAGACATTGATCAGGAGGGAATTTGAAAAGCTTCACCAGTTCCTCTGGGATGAAGAGGAGGCCAGAATAGCTGCACTGAAAGAGGAAGAGGAACAAAGAAGTCAGACCATGAAGAAAAATATTGATAAGATTACAATTCAAATATCCTGTGTCTGGGACACCATTAAGGCTGTTGATAAACAGATACAAGGAGAAGAGTTGCCATTTTTACTGGTAAAGCAGCATTTGTTTCTGCTACTGTTTATGAAATTATTGTTTGGTTAATTTGTTCTTTTATTAAATTAACAATGAATTTATATTTCTTGATTTTCAGAACTACAACGCTTCACTTGAAAGGTGAGTAAAACACAGAGTATTTTTTTTGTTGGTTTTCTCTCTTATTCTCACACCAAACTACTCTGTGCCTTTCTAAATTTCTGAATTTTCTTCTAGAACTCAAGCAAAACTTGAAAATCCAGAGAAATTATCAGGAGTTCTGATCAATGTGGCAAAGCATCTGAGCAACCTGAGCTTCCAAGTGTCCGAAAAGATGCAAAGCTTTGTACAATACAGTGAGTACTAACCATGATGCACTAAAAATATTCTTTTTAAAAGTTCTTTTTAAAAAATGTGTTATCATTATTGCAAGTTCTTAAAGATGATCATAGACCAATCTTACCATATTACAATGTCTTCATTCTCACTTTTTAGCACCTGTTGCACTAGACCCCAACACTGCCCATGCTGGCCTCATAGTGTCTGATGATCTGATCACGGTGGAGTATAAAGGCGAGCCTCAGCAGCTTCCTGATAACTCAGAGAGGTTTGAGGGTTATGTGAGTGTCATAGGCTCTGAAGGCTTTAATTCAGGCACACACTGCTGGGACGTCGAGGTTGGAAACAACACAGCCTGGGCCGTGGGAGTCATCTCAGAGTCTGTGTGTAAGCAGAGAGAGAACCTCGCACGGTTCGGTATATGGTATATAGGTTTCTCTAATGGCAAATATGGTAAAGGATATGCACCAGAGCTCTTGACCCCATTGCGGGTTAACAACACAATCCAGAGGGTCAGAGTTCAGGTGGACTTTAACAAGGGAAAGGTGATCTTTACTGACTCAGCCCGTAATATCTGTCTGCACATCTTCAAGCAGTCTTTTAGGGAGAGAGTTTTCCCTTACTTTTACAGCCACTGCAAATTCCATCCTCTGAGAATATTACCTATAAAGTCCTCAATGCCTATTCAGATACACAGCTAAATAATACCAGACAGCACTAAACTCAGGCAGAATTTACTAAAGATGATTTAATTTAATAATTTTAATATTTTATTACTTATTTTAACACCAAATAGTGTTGTCACCACACAGTTCCACTGTCCTGGGTTCAAGACTGAGCTCAGGGTATTATCTAGATGGAGTTTGGAATGTTTTCCCCATGTTTGTGTAGGTTCTCTGATTTCCTCCCATTGCTCATAAACATGCAAATAGGTGCACTGCCTATACTAATTCGCCCCTGTGTGTAGGAGTGTGTAGATGGTGCCTTGTGACGGACTGCCAGCTTCCCACGGTTGAATTCTCCTGACTTGTGGTCAAGCCAGTCTCAGCCCAAGGGTCTTATGATGCATACCCTTGATTTAAAGTGACCAAGGAGGAGATTATTGAGTGTTGCCAGAATTTGGGATATCCTTATTGCTCTGAATTAATTACATGTAAAAATAAAGAACTTTACTGTGGTGTGGGAACTATGTCTAAGTCTGCAACCTACTCTACTGCTTTAAATTTGATGAACAATACATTCAGTAATCATTCATTGATTGTGACATGACTTGTAAATTGCTTACTGTACTATTTCTTCATGAATAAAGTACTAATGGCAATATTTGGTTGCTGTCCTTGTGTTTTGTAGTTGGTACATCATCTGTCAAACATGTGTGGTCAATTTTTGTGAATATTTGTATATTTCTGTTTTTAAATGTCATTGTTGATCTGAATCTGCAAACATCTACCCTACAGTATGTAAATTAATTTCAGGTTTTCATTAGAATGTGAATATGCCTGCAATTGGCTGCGCTGGGAGCATCTACTAATTTCAAGTATTTTACTCTCAGAGCTGAGAGGCATTCATCAGTGTCAGCCACATTTCCTGTCTCAACCTTTTAATCCAGTTTTTACAAGTGAGCAGTTTGTTAAAACACTCTGTCTGTTAAACTACTCCACGTTTAAAATATGTTCACCTTTATGTCGAATTTTACATGTAATACAAATTTGTCATTGAGTTAAAATGTGGAGGAGCAAGTTCAGAACTCCAGGCTACTAAAAAATGGTGGACATACTGTGTGTTTTTAATGAGAGTTGTTTAAGTTGATCTCCTGAGTTATTTTGTGCTGTTTAAATCCATTTTTTGAAATGTATTCCAATTTACTCAGTCAATATTAGTGCACACCTATTTGTATCTCCATTTAATTGTTCTGAAAAAGGTGAATAGGGTTAGTAAGCACTGTTAGTAATTTCTTTTTTATTTAATTGAATTCAGTGTTACCAATTAGAAAGTTATCTCCCATGCATTGTTCCTCTGTAGTGATTATATGTGAGGAATGCACAAACAAATATTAAAAATATGAGCTTCAGTATTTCTGTAGTAATTGAAAAAAGGTTACTTTTTCATGTAAACACTATTACTGTAAGGCTTCAAATATGAATACATGGTGTTATATCACCCACTACAGGGACTGTAGTTAGTTGATTACAATACATTGAGCTTATTGTAACATATGCTATCTAAAATACAAGGGTGATCTGGAAAAAAATGGAAGTATGCTTCTTTGCATGTTTATGTTCATACACTTAATTGTGACAGGTGATGTGAAAAAAGCAAACGGAGAGAGATTTCTGTATGGGAAGAATTGTTCAATAAACTGAGAGGCATTCATGAATGTCAGCCATGTATTTTGTCTCATGCTTCTATTCCTGTTGTTACAGGTAAAATTATCTGTATTACCAGTCTTACACCTGGGGCCTGTAATAGAGCCGGTGTTATAGCATGGGCGTGAAGGCTGCCAATGGAAGTAGGTCACTGCTGTTTAATACTGATGTGACTACTGATTGAATTAGCAGGATTAATTCTGAAGTGTATAGAGCTATACTTTCTACTCAGACTCAGTCAAATGCAGCAAAACTGATAGGATGGCGCTTTACAGTACAGATGTATAATGACCCAAATCACACTGCAAAAGTTTCTTAAAGCAAAGAAATGGAATGTTTTAAAATGGCTAAGTCAGTCAGTGCAATTGAGCATGCTTTTCACTTACTGAAGACAAAACAGAAGGCAGCTGTACCTTATAAGGTTTCCATGTTTGCAGACACGCACTTTATGTAGTCCTTTGTTGTTTGACATGGCACATGTGCACTTTTTGTAATTCTGTGTTGTCTTATATGTAGTACTATGGTCCTGGAGGAACAGTGTCTTGTTTCAAAATGTACTCTATCACCCATATATGTTTGAAATAACAATAAAAGCCACTTGACATGACTTGACTTGACTTGAGAAAGACCTACAAGCCAGCAGCAACTACAGCAACAGCAACCATTACTCAACTCGCTGAGTTGATAGGAAGATTAAACAAATCTGTCAGACATTCACTCCCACCTTCACTTCACATTAAGGATTCCCCTTCTACTTCACTTGAACAGTTTTCCAATCTAGCAACAGATAAGAACTCGCAAGTGATCTCATCGTGTAATCCTACCACCTGCCCACTGGATCCTATCCCTTCCACAATGCTCCACACCATCTCTCCTTATTTCCTTCATCTCCACAAACATCAATAGCTCCATAACATCTGCTCATGTACCAACAGGTTTCCATCCTGAAGAAACCAACAACATTCAAAAGAGCCAGTGTTGTTTCCATCCTGAAGAAACCCACTCTGGATCTCTTAGACCTCAGCAACTACTGACCGATACCACTTCTCACTTTTCTTTCTATTATCCTTGAATGCACTGTCTACAGTTGACTGCCTCTCTATCTCTCATAGAACAACCTCCAGGATCCTAATGATCCTGTGCTTCAAAGCAGCACATTCTACAAGGATTGCCCTTTTCGCTGTCTCTGAGAAGCTACATGCTGCTAGATTGACCAAACTGTCATCAGTCCTCACCCTCCTTGACCATTCTGCAGTGTTTGACACAGTGAACCACAAGACTCTCTGGTCTATCCTTTTGAGTCTTGGAATTTGTGGCTCAGCATGGCAATGGCTCGCTTCCTACCTAGAAGGTCGGTCATATCAGGTGGCATGGAAGGGATCCACATCTGCTCCATGCAGGATCTCCACTGGCATCCCTCAGTGTTCAGTACTTGGTCTTCTTTTGTTTTCCCTCTATACTAAATCTCTTGGCTAGGTAATATCCACACATGGGTTCTCGTACCACTGTTATGCAGATGACACTCAACCTATCCTCTCCTTTCCTACCTCAGACACTGTTTCCACCCAGATCTCTTAATGTCTGGCAGAAATCTCATCATGGATGGCAGTTCATCAGCTGAAACTCAGCCCAAGCAAAACTGAACTGCTATTCATCCCAGCAGATTCATCCCCAAATCAGGATCTTGTTATCTCCATGGACAACTCTATGTTCTCTTCTTTAGTCACCGCATGTAACCTTGGGGTAACCATGGACATTCACCTGTGCTTTTCCACTCATATTGCTAATCTTTCTTGCTGATGTTGATTTCTCCTCTTCAACATCAGAAGGATTTGTCCATGTCTTTCCTCACAGTCATTCAGGTACTTGTTCAGTCCCTTGTCATCTCAATACTAGACTACTGTAATTTATTCCTTGCAGGTCTGCCTCAGAGCACCATTCAACCTCTGTAGCTGATACAGAATGCAGCTGCACAACTCATTTTCAACCTTCCCAAGTTCTCCCACACCACCCCATTGTTACGCTCCCTCCACTGGCTTCCTGTAGCTGCCCGCATCAGATTAAAAAAACTGATTCTTGCGTAAAACCCCCAAAATGGAAAAGCACCCTCCTACCTCAAAGCACTTATCGTACCCTGCACTGCACCTCGCTACCTCCGATCCCCAGCACTGCTCGACTGGTCCCACTATCTCTCAAGGTACAAGGAAGACATGCATCTAGACTTTTCTGTTTTGGCACCTAGGTGGTGGAATGAAATTCCCCTAGATGTCCAAACAGCTGAGTCACTGGGTGTCTTCAAACGACGACTAAAAACCTACCTTTTTTTGGAAGTACTTGGACTAGCACTTTCAGTGTTTATTCTTACATTAAAAAAGCATTCTGCATGCTTTCTTCTGTATTACCTACCAACAGAGTTTTTAGACTGATAATTAGACCAATAGTTTAAAGTTTTTAGACTGAAAGGCCTGGCAAAGCATCTCAAGGAAGGAAGCTCAGCATTTGGCCATGTCCATGGGTTCCAGACTCCAGATGTTCATTGGTTCATTGACTTTGCTCAAGGATTTGCTTCAAGTTATAAAAATAATACTTTATCTGATTTACTTTGATTGAATTGGTTTCCAATTTTGGTTAATTTGGTTTATCTAATTACTTTGGAGACTGTGAAAATGGAGGGACTGTGTAAAAATGACTGTAATTCCTATCTGGTTGATGCAATATTTTTTTTTTCTCAAACCCCTGAAAGTCTTCACTTCAATCACATATTTATGATTTCTTTTCAAGTCCATTGTAGTGGTGAACAGAGACAAAATATGAAAATTGTTTCAATGTCTAAATACTAGTACCCAACTATAGCTGTTCTTTAATTTTGCTGTTTTAAAAAAGTATCAAAATAGGAAAACCAAAAGTACTATGAAACTGTAACTTTTAGTTGGCATCTTTAATTCAGACAAAAAAAAATATTTTCACACACTAAACACTGAATTGAATCTTATCAGATTCTACTTACCCAAATCAGATAATGTGGAATTGTTTACAGAAACAAAACCTTATTCAGATTTATAACCTCTATATTACTGATTCTTCTGATCTATAATGCAAGCATTTTTACACTTAATTCAGTACATTTAAAACATCTGGGTCAAAGTTCAGTCAACATCTGAGCAAAAGTACAGGATGTAGAAGTGATTATTTTTATTATCACAATGCTCATTTATCAAGTTATCTTGACAATTAATCTCACTGTTCCATTCTGAAAATATGTCCCCTGTCAACATTTCATACATGCCATATCATTCGCACGTACGCTTCCAGATCTTAGATGTGATTCTTTAAGTCTTTGATATGAAAGAGTCAGGCAACATTCACTAGTTAAAAATGGAAAGGAATCTGAAATACTTTAGCATGTTACTACAACCAAGCTTTCCGTTCAGGCTGGAAATAGACATTTCTGGAGTTGAGCTGTCACATTCTGTTACGGGTTAATCATGAAACACAAAGGAAATTTTGCTGTGATGAATTGAACATACATAAACATATTATGTAAATGCAATTTATATGAATTAAATTATTTAAGTTTTGGCTAGATCTTTATGAATTCAAACATCGTTGATTTAAATATTTGTATTTTCAGGGTTTAAATATTTCATTTGCAGGGTTACCATTTTAATCCCTACCTGAACTGTTTTTTAACACAGTTGTAGTATGAAACTAATGACTAAACATTAGAAAGTTAGAAGAACACTGAACAAACAGCTCTGCATCTCTCTCTCTCTCTCTCTCTCTCTCTCTCTCTCTCTCTCTGTGTGTGTGTGTGTGTGTGTGTGTGTGTGTGTGTGT
>JAQQZR010000037.1:4815656-4832398 GCA_030068235.1 Notoglanidium macrostoma | reverse complement strand
TGTGTGTGTGTGTGTGTGTGTGTGTGTTTTCCTACCTGGTCCTGGAGTCTGGAAAAGCTGAGGGTCTTTGGGTCGACTGTATAGCGAATATGCAGGTTTGCCATCGTGTCCGATTCTGGTGATATTGGAGGGTATGAGGTAGCAAGGTCCAGGCGAGCTGCTATGACTGAATTGATGATGCCGTGTTCCAAAGCTGAAAGCAGGAGCTTTCCATTTCCGTGGGTCATGCTCATTTTCACCTGATCAGAATATGTTTCACAGTTTTTCACTGCAAATTTAAATTACTTTACTGGCAAATCTGCTGCCCGTAAATTCCTGTACGTTTTATAGTAAATGTTTTTATGTCTAATTATGTACATTATATAATTTTTTAAAGGCACACTACATCTACATTTTCACATGAAAGATATGAGGGTGGGTCAAATGACTTATTATTATTATTATTATGATTATTATTTTGCATTGTACATTGAAAATTTGTGTTATGAAAGTGTACTGACCACAGTGAACCAGAAGTTTTGCAAGTAAAAAAAATATATGTACTGTTTGTCTAATGATTCACACTTCACACTTGTACATGTTAAAGCTACAGAAGCTGCAGTACAGTTTAGGTACACTTCTTTCTGAGAGCGTAAGCAACCAGAGAATTCAGAGTCATTTACCTATAGACCCTGGGAGGCCATACTTGGGCCCGGGACCACTGTACAGCGCAGCAATAGGACCTCTTGGCCTGTGAGGTCTCCAGGATCCAACCCACACATCAGGATTGTCCATACCTGCTCTGCACAAAACCAACAGATCAGACAGGCTTTCCAAAAATAATGAATGTCCTCTATTAACACGTTCATCTGAATAAGAATACGCACTCATCCTGGGTTCAGTACAAATGTGAAGGTGAATTGCTATCATTCAGATTGAACAGACAAGGAATAGCAAGGTAGCTCATGAATGCGACGTTGTCATAGCAACAATTATTGTGACGCACACGAGGAAGCAGTAACAAAATTAACGGTTATTAGGTTATTACTATGAATTCATTTGTAGATCTGAAATGTAATACAAGTTATATTACATGTTAAATGTCCTCCAAATCACACTCCTAAAATCTCATCCAATCACACTCCTAAAAAAACAACCATGTATCGCAAGTAATGTTAAATTTAGGTAACATATTAACAACAACAAAAAGATATTCTTGACACTTATTTTAAACCAAAGAAATTGCTCGAAGACGAACAAAAACTCACGCTGTGCTTTCTTTTCGATAAAAAAGGAGACAGTCGAGCAGAGAAAAGTGGTTAAACCTTAAAGGAACAGAAAGTGAAAAAGGAAAAGTGAGGTTTTCAAATTTCACTCCTGAAGCTCGCGACGTAGGACGACCCTGGAATGCACACACGTGCAGCGCAAATCGCATATAAACAGCTGTGATTCTTCACCTGTTTACTTCGCTGTCACTATGACGACGCGTCACCATAGAGACATATTTTGAAAGACATTTCAAGCTTTGTGGTTGTAAATAGCCTCACCCTACCAGCATAGTCAATAAACTATTATATGCGTTTGATCTTAACTACAACATACTCTTAAATAGGATATATACTTCAACACTTGGGTCAACTCTTGTTAAAAAAAATGATTTATAAATCAAATCTACTTATTTACTTAGTTATTTGCACATACCTGCAGAGAGAAGAGATATAATCTTGTTTTGTGTGGCATTGAGTATTTTTAGTCAATCTATATAGATTATGGACTAGCGAATTAGACCTAAAGCTAACAATCATTAGTTGTTTACACTAATTGCCAGTCACCTGTCAATTTTATGATGCAAAAAACCATTTCATACACTACTGTGCAAAAATCTTAAGCCCCCTATTTGTAGTACAAATTTTGTTATAGATAAAGTAAGTATAGTTATTTGTTGTTATAGTTTGCTATTTTAAGATATGAATTCTGCATTATTAATTCAGGACAAAAACATTTAAAATTTCCAAACATTATTTTTCCAAATAATATGTATGTCATTAATGAAAGTAACTTATTGCATAAGAAAATAATATTCATTACATTATTTAACAACATTACATAATGAAACGTAATGAAGGCGCCTGGATTTTTCATGCAAAAAAAGCAAGTGAGACAGTCAAAGTCGCCAGAAGAACTGTTACAGATTCTCCGAAATGCTCAGTCCAACTTACCAGCTCATTATCTTATAAAACTGCAAAAATTGTACTTGGGACGACTATTTAAAATTAAATAAAAAAAGCAGTCATCACACCAAATATTGACTTTGTTTAGTATCTTACTGCTTACTGCATGTTGTAGAAACTTTCTTTTTAGTAGAAAGATTTAATTACATTATTTTCATCTTTACAGCATTTATTTGCATGTGCATAAGACTTTTGCACAGTACTACATATTGGTGATTTTTTTTGTCATGAATGAGCTTATTTGACCCATAGGTATTACATTTTAACAACAGACATTGCCACAAAGCAGCTTGACAGAAATCCGGATGTAGAGTTAGATCTCTAATGAGCATACCAGAGGCAACAGTAACAAGATAAATGTTCATGAGATGACTTGAAGAAGAATCCTTGAGAGAAATCAGACTCATGGGAACGCAACGCAACATGGGAAATGGGAATTCAAAAGAGAAGAGACTCATTTACGTAGATCTGGCTGCCAGAAGTCAGAACTTAATAAGCATTATACTTTATGGTTGTTTGCACTTAAGACATTTTTGTGACCAGCCTCATTCTACAAACATGGTGAATGAATTGTGTGGTAGCTATCATTTCCAAGATTATATAAATCAGATTATAATGAATTCTAATTAATGATAGTAGTCATTAATATTATAATACAGTCATTTATTAATTGCATGACCTAAAAGACAATTTCATATCTGAGTAGCTTGTTTATTATTATGGACACATATGTGATTGTTGAACCTCCCATTCCAGATTGAGTCCCCTTTTATCTGTTATAATAACCTTCCTTCTTCTGGGAAGGCTTTCCACTAGATTTTGTTTCGTGGCTGTGGGGATTTGTGTTCATTCAGCTACAAGAGCATGAGTGAGGTCAGGTACTGATGTTAGGTGAGGAGGACTGGGGTGCAGTCAGTGTTCCAGTTCATCCAAGAGGTGTTCAGTAAGGTTTAGGTTGATGTCAGGATTCTGAGGTCAGGCCACTTGATATCTTCCATGCCACCCTTGGCATACCATGTCTTCATGGAGCTCACATTGTGCTCAAGGGCATTGTCATGCTGGAACAGAATTGGGCCACCAACGAAGGGAAATTGTAATGCTACAGCATGAATAGACATTCTAGACAATAAGCTCATTCTAGACATTCTAGATAACAGTTTTGGGGAAGGCTCAAATATGGTTGAGAAGATCACATGTCCATATACTTTGGCCATAGCATATTTTGGTCTTTTTTTTAAAGAATGAGCCTAATATTTTATATTGAACTCTCAATTATTACCCAGGAACATAAGCAAATGAGTGATGACAAGGTACTGGCTCACATACCAGTGTATGATAACAATAAACATATTAAATAACTCATATTTTAAATGTGGTGTGAATGAGAACTTGCAGTTGGGCCACTTTTGGAATGAAAATTTCAAATGAATCAGAATTGAAATGATACATGTGCATTATATACTGTACACATTAATAAATAAAGGTATCTTAGTCAGTGGGGTGGTACCACCTTCTTTTGTACCTTTAGTATATATGTTTTAACTGAAAATATGAATGTAGTGTACATAAAAAAAATAATCTGAGGCACATATGTGGACCATAAGGATACAGATACACAATAAAGCTACCCTTGATGGTCCCACTCCAGTGACATGGAACCTTTATTTCGGAAAGTGTATGGTTGATTGCATTTTGGCCTACATTTATGCTGGTTTTACGTCATTCCTGTACAGATCTGCCAGGTTCCTTTATCTACGATCACTGTGCCTGCTCTATAGTTTAGAGTTCACAGGAAAAAAGCACAATGTATTTTAATGGATTTATTTATTTATTTATTTATGGTCCATTTGGTTACAATGGACCAAGTCTTAAAATGTTTTAAAACGTTTTTTCAATTGCTGTAGCCGTGCGGAAGCGTGAGAGACGCTGCATATCTCTTACTTTGGTTCCGAACACCTTCAGTAAGGTGTTATAGCTCTCTGTTTCTTCTGTAAGGTGCTGTTGCAAAGAAAAACAGACAATACAAATAAAGCAATATTTTGAAAATGTACAAACCTTTTTATAAAACCAATAATTTTTGTTTTATCATTCTCATCATTCTTTTTGGATTTTATGATCCATTCATGAACAACACATATACGTTGCCATAAAATGCATGCAGACACTAAGAGTCACTAACCCACACATGCATTATGAGGTGAGATTACACATAACACACAGAGACGGTTACCCTGGTCAGTGCCTTGATAAGCTTCTGCAGGACAGGGTTTTCAAGGTGTGGACACTGAGACGTCACCTGAGCCACACAGCTCAGCAAACAACACAGAGTTCTACGCTGAGACTAATATGTGCACACAAATGTACACACAGGGACAAAGAGAGAGAGACAAAAATAGTTCAGTTTTGCTATTTGCTAATTCCTGCATTTCTCAGATTATTTGTTTACATCAGCAGTATGGTATTGACACGTTTTTAAAACGTGTTAGCGTGTTTTCATGTTATTCTGGTCACCTTGTTCAGCATTTTTAGGGGATTTGGACTAGGAGTATTTGTTAGTTTACTTATGTCATCTGCACTCAGGACCGGCTCCTGTTAACACACAGAGAACTATATTGTAAACTTTTACAGTGACTTGGAGAAACAGTGCTTTAACTTGTTTATACCACAACCCTGTTGAATTCACAAATGCAACTTATTCACAATGTCTTGTATCCCAAATGCTCTATGTAAATATATGTCTAATAATAAATGAAAAAAAGAATGTTATTTAACAAAGAAAAATGTATAATCGTTGATATGGTGAACGTTTCTCTAAGGAGATATCCAACATTTATAGAAAGAGTCTCAGGTATCATTGCATAAGGATCACTAAATGATTTGACACTGAAAAGTCTTCAGAACTCGGCAACCTCTTCAGGACTGATTGTTGGTCTTAATCATCCATTAATTAATTAAAACTTGCAATCATTGGCAAATGGCTGTGGTATAAGAGGAATAAAACACTTCAGGATGTGCTGCTGCATTGAGCCACATCATGCAACCTCATCATGGATTTACTTTCCAATAACAGCACCCCCTGTCATGTTTTATTCCTTATTTCAACTTTAGTGGTTATACATTACAGGTACTGTCTGTGTGCTGATGAGATTCATCACTACTCTGGTTCCTGACCTTTAGTTTTTCTAACCAGATCCACATCAGAGCACTTAGAACTTTTGGGTCAGTCTCCATAGCCAGTGTGGCCCATCCATAAGCACTGATGTTCAGCTCCTCCTGTGGGATTGTGAAGAGTGTAGACATTATAGAAAAAGCCTCTACACATGTTCAGTACATATTATATATCCAAACCTGAAATACAGCTAGAACCAAAACCATAGCTCAAAATAAAATGCCTAAAATGCCACAGATTGGATTAGCTATTGATGTTATACAGGGTACAAAAACGTGAGTCAGAAAAGTCTCAAATATATTTATGCAACTTTTTGGAGTACATTTATTACACTCTTATATCAAGTGAGTTACTGAAAGCACTGAACAGCTTTGCTTTTTTTTTGTAAAGTCTTGTCAATAGAGGTGTCTAACCTGTAATAGTGTGGCCCTTTGCAGGATTTTGCTGCCTGTGAGTTCCTTTTGTGCCATTGCTTTAGCAACACCTTTTGAGGCTAATGAAGCTTTTCCATACTTATTATTCTTATGGAGCTTTGAACAAAAAAAAAAATTATTGACCATCATTGTATAACAGAAAAAAGGAAACCTACATTCATGGAGTTGTTAATTAGAAATTAGAAAATGAACAATTCCACTATCTTTACCTTTTGTGCTGAACTGTATGTTTGTCAGTGAATGGAAATGACCTCACCTCTATATTGGAGCTGAATTTGGGGAATCCCTGAGATGTTTTCATCATGCACTTTGCCCTCTTGGCAGCATTACTTTTACCCAGGTGATGATTTGATGTTGTAATGTGTGTCTGTTTGTCTGTTGCACAGTTAAGCTCATTTATCAAGACACTGAAGGCAGGATTTGTTGATTCCTCCTTTCTTAAATTATTCATAATTCCATTACAAACTTTGCCATCATTCCCAAACAGTGTAGAACTGTGTATAAATTTCATATCCTGGAAAAAAAGAGAAAATGATCTCAAGAATTACCAAAGGGTTTAAACGTTTACACCCTGGAACAATGCAAGAAAATCTGAAACCAAAAATAGCACTAATTTATGATTAAATAATAAGCCAAAATGTAAATAAAAAGCCAATTTATGCTAACTGATTGTATGTTTGTGTTTGTCAAGCATGCTAATTTTTAGTTTCACCAAAGCATCCTAACATTAATCAATGCTTTTTGGAAACACAGTTATAATTTTATTCTCACCTTGTTCAGAGAAATTTTGCTGAGATCTGATTCACTGTAACTGCGCTTGTTCAAAAGCATTTCTCGCTTCCTTTCTAAAAATCCGTAAGGCTCGTCCCAGGAAGAAACAGACTCACAAGAGTCTTCCCCATCCACCAGGACAGGCAAATACCACTGCAGCACTAGCACATTCCTCACAGCCTGCTGTAGATCCAAAATGGCTGCTTTTTTCTCTAGTTCCTGAAAAATATCTGGAGGACTGGATGTTTCCTGTGCAAGGGCTGTCAGCATGCTGCAGAGAAAACGCAAGATCTTTGGTGTGTGTGCAAGGGAACGGGCCTCTTCACCATGTAAGAGCACGGCCTGGCGTTGAAGATACTGCCTCATACTAAATGGGGCACCATGCCACGTGTTCAGCATTGGGTACTGCACTAGTCGAGAGCCCAGGAACCTTTCAAAGTCAAACACCAGGTTGATCTGGGCACGAGTCTGAATTGAACAAGGCCTCTTTATCCGTACATAGTGAACAGCCTCACTAGAACTGATCCTTAATGTGTAGATCAAGTAGCATGCAATCAGCACTCCTGTAAGGTTACACTGGATGTTAGAAATCGTAGATAAACAAATTTGCGTTCACTAATACTTATGTACATTCAGTGAGTTAATTATTTAGCTAGTTTCTGGTACATTATGAGTTATCAGGCTTATTTAAAAAGGCATGAATAGACATGTTTTAACTTAATGTGTAATCTTAATGCTTGCCTGTTCTGCCTAGTCCAGCATGACAGTGTACAGCCACTTTACCCTCCTGCACAGAGAAGACCAAAACCTTCACTGCATCTAGAATCCCCTCCAGAGATGACACGCCAAAATCAGCCATGCCAAAGTTATAGAAGTAAACTGAACAAGAAGGAGGCAACCACATGAAACACTGTGCCACTGATTGCTTTTCTGAAAATCAAATATAAATGTGTGCTCGAAGGACTGACTCTGATTCTCCATGAAGATCTGAGGTGAGTACGTGAAGCCACTGTCAGGCTCCAGTTCAGGACCGCAGTGAGCGTGCTCACCAGGCAGCTGCATATTAATGATGGATTTAATTTTCAACCTGTAGACACACACACACACAGACACTCATGCACACAGACATGTCATTACTTGTTCTTTAATTATCCAAAGAGTGTTTATCTTTAAACCAAAAAAGCAGTAGTCAGACTTTGCTTTTACTTGCATTAGTGTTACATGAACTATCAAAAGTTCAAAACATTTTTCAACACTACCTCGTGTCAGACAATTTACAACTGAATATAACTGATTATTCCAATTAACAAGTATATATTCAAATGATGACAATTAACAGTCCCTTGTACAGCAGGTTGGAAAATTAGCAAATTGAATTTTTCTATTTTTGTAACCTACTTTTAAGTGGTCTTTATATCACACTGGTGCTCAAAGCTAAAAACTGGTGTGAAAAACACAGACTTTTACTACAGCCTAAATTATGGATCACTGTTTAAAGCAATTAAGCGAAGAAATTAGCTGCAAGCAAATTCAATTTTCAGGTCCATTCTTATATCTAAAACACATGTGAAAAGTTTTATTCAGAAACATATGCAAACTTATTGTCTTTGAAATAATCAACATATACAAAAACAGATACATACTATATGATATAAATAATCCATTTTTGTTTTTTAAATACAGTATAATTAATGACAGGTGACTTTTAAAACATTTTTTGCTATATTATTTTTTAGTCATTCAATATTCTGAAACTATACTGGATATCAATATCAAAGAATATATTGTTATTGTGACAAACCTATTATAGTAGTAAATGAGTTAAAACACTTACTTTTTAAACTGGTTTATTATGTCATATTTCTTAATGAGATTGGTAGATGGCCTTGCCGTGGCAACAATGTCACCAGTCATCCTTGAAACATAAACAAATAAATAAATAAACAAATAAATAAATGAATGAATGCTTGGTGAAACTATTTTAATGACCAGCTAAAACCAGTCTAAACTTGAAAATTGTTTATTTAAAATGTCAATAAAGTTATTATAGATCCACCACAATTTAATTTTTTTAAGTTTACATTAAGCCATATTTAGAAATGAACTCCTGGCTTTTGGTTAATCTGCCAAATGGGCACTTCTGTTAAATAGAACATTGTATAACATATATACATGGAAAATAGAACGCATTCTGAGAGAGGAGCCTCACCAGCTAGAGAAGAGGCCTTTAATGGCCTGTTGGCTTGGTCTCCAGCACACCGGCCCCTCATAGCGGCAGTCTCTTCCCCCACAGGCCAGCAAGCAGATGACCTTTGGGGGAATGGCCTTTACCAGGGTTTCCCTGGCCTGGGAATATGAGGGCTTTGGCACTGGAATCACTGAGGTCATACTGGAGAAAGGATGTGGACGGAGGACAGGAGAGTGGACGGAGATCAAACACTAATAGTTAACAAGCTAAACTACAGGCATTGGTTAAGTGAGGTAGTTTGGTGGGAACCTGCATATAACTGGCTGGATGTTTACATCTGAGCAGTAATAACTATTTTTCAGCATTCCTAAGGGATATATAGCAAAAGGGAATACAAGAAATTATTTGTTTTGGGCACAGTAAGAAATATAGAAATAGAAACTAAGTTAAAAGTTTAACAAACTTGGCTGGCACAAAATGCAGGTTTTATGTTATTTGCATTTACTAGAATGTGGACATTTAAAAATTCTACTCATAATCATTTAACACAAAATATGATTAAAACATATATTACATACTCAATATATGAATATATTCATTCCTCAAGCAATAACATACCTGTCTTTAGCCCCATCTGCACAAGTGACATACAAACAGTGTAAATGCATGCGTGCGGAATACGTAACAGTAATCCCACTCTGCCATGCTTCAGATGCTCGTAAGACTGACCTAGCTTCAGAGCACCCTAATCCTTATTAACTGTCTTAAACACATTAGTGTACATACATTCACCAAACATAGAAACATCTGATTATATAACGTGGCCTGACCACTCCCATATATAACTTCATATACATGGCAATAAACAGGTTAAGCATTCGGTTTAGTATTGTTAAACAGCCAAGGTGCAGAAGAGTGATTTGTATTTGTGTAATCTGGGATTTTAATTGAACACATAAAATGATCCTCTTTAGAGAAGCCAATAAACCTTCTAGCATTTTTTGGGAAGTGGGAGGAAACCCATGCAGGCATGGAACACAGAAGATGCAACTCATAGCATCATGATTGAATGATTTTATGATTTAGTATCATGGTTTGGCTGCATCTAAAACTGTTAACTAAAACAGATACTAAAGATGAATGAATATATGTGCTTATAAGTCACATTTTCAGGTTTCCAACCCTGTTTCTCACGAGTTCCACCTACCCTACACATTTTAGTTTTTTCCCTGCTCTAACACACCCACTTCAAGTCATGAGCTGTTACATAAAATCAGGCGTGTCAGCAGGGAAAACACTAAAACGTGTAGGACACGGGATACACCAAGACCTGGGTTGGGAAACATGTGTTACACTATGGGGCCAGATGTAGATATTGTTTAAATTTGTAAGCTAATCGAGACCTCTTTGTAACCCCAAATATTCCATTACTCGTAATTGATTTATTAATTTCACCCGCTTTTATTTTGACACACACACACACACGCACGCACGCACGCACGCGCGCACACACACACACAAATACACACAAATACACACACTCACATGGCCTCTCTGCTTCCGGGTGTTCTATACGCTCATTGGTTCAATACGCGGAGATTGGGATCACGTGACATGCAATAACGCGGAAATAAACCAATAAAGTGGTGCGGTTGGCTCGAATGAAGGTTTGAATTACCCTGTGGATTTTGTAATTTGGGAGAAGGTAGCAGTAATGTAACCGAATTCGAATGAAATGCAGGCGTCCGGTCTTTGTGTTTCGGTAGATTTGATTTCAGACTGTTAAATTTCTAAACAATTCCTTCACGTGTTCACCATGTGGTCAAGCATTCAGACACTATGACATAATTAACTTTGGCATGGCATTTCCTTTTAATTAGGAATTAATGAATGCAAAGAGTAGACCATGCTAGTTATTAATTATATGCAAAAGGTTAATTATAGCTGATGCCATGGACTGGAATGCGACAGAGGCGAGCATCCAGTCTGATGAACAACATGGGGAAAGCAGCGAGTGTATGGACACGACAAATAAAAGGGATGAGGAGAAGGCTGAGAATCCGACTGTTAACATAAGCTTCTGCGGATCCACGCCTTTGCTGTGGAGGGCAGCCGATATTAGAAAGTGCAGAGAAGACGTCGGGGTGGTCGGGACTCTTGTGGGGTCACTGGCCAGACAGCCAAGGCAGAATATCAGACTGGGAAGACCACTGGAAATCCTGCAGGAAGAGGCTCGGATGCTGGTGGAGACTGGAGAGGCGACTGCTGTACGCCATAAAGAGGTAACCATTGAAATCAGAGCTTGATGCTGATGAAGAGCGTTACATCATAGTATTTGATTTCAAGTCACTTACATGCAACCCACATGCAATGTATTTTGTGATATTTATAATTTGTGGTGGGAAATAGAGCGTCAAAAGTCAAGTAGATTTTTATTTCATTCCTCTATATACACTGATCAGTCTTAACATTAAAACTACTGACAGGTGAAGTGAATAACATTGATGATCTTATTACATTGGCACCTGTGAAGGTGTGGGATATATTAGACAGCAAGTGAGCTGTCAGTTCTTCTAAGTGATGTGTTGGAAGCAGGAAAAATGGACAAGCACAAGGATCAGAGCAATTTTGACAAAGGGCCAGAAGACCTACCGTGGCACAATAAATACACAGAACATAGGCATAAGCACAAAGTATTTGTAGGAGCAATACATTTAGTGTTCCATAAAGTGTCTGATGCAGCGTTGTAAAGTGCAGGTGTGTAGCATGTACAGAAACAAAAAATAAATCTGTAGACTATGCAGCTGAGGCTACATACAAGTGAATACAAAAGTTTATATGTCCTTAGAACAGAATAAAAACTGCATTATTTAATTTTCAGTACATGCTTTATTCTGATCAGGGTCATGGTGGATCTGGTGTCGGTCCTGGGAATACTGGATGGGACACCAGTCTATTGCACACATAAGCACCCAGGGAGAATGTTACATAGAAAATCACCTGTGCATTTTTTTAAGAGGTGGGAGTAAACCAAAGAACCCAGAGAAAACGCACAGACACGAAACTCCATGTGAGCTCTCCACAATTGAACTGTGGACTCTATGAGGTGGCAACCCTACTTTCTGCACCACCGTGCCATCCACATAACGTGTATAAAGACGACAAAGATCAGTGGATCAACATGTTTCAGTTACATTTTTCTTTTTAATTCCATTTTTAATAATCCATTCGTTTAATCCCAAAATTGGGAATTGAAAGGGTTCAGTATTGAAATTTGTGAGAATAAGTGTGAAAATGTTGTTTAGATATTAATCATGTATTCTCATTGTCTTATTCTTATTTCCACAGCTGTCGGAAACTGAAGAAAGCCGTTTGAAGGCAGTTGAGTTGTACCAGGCCAGACTAGAGCAGAGTTATGAGGAGCAATGTGCTCTCGCCCTGCACGACAAGAAGGCTGTACTGCAAAGAGTAATGAACGAGAAAAAGAATGGTGATTGATGCTTCATAGTATATCAAATATTAAACATGACATCAGTGCATTCACTCTGAATGATGCCTTGAGTTTCTATTTACAGAACATAGGCAAAAAAAAGATTTCATGAAATTATTATACACAATGATTAGAATTTTCCAATTAAAATAATTGGGGAAGATATTTACCATTTCTGTGACCAAAATCATTATTGCGTTCTTTCTTTACATTATAAAATTATATCTCAAAAACATATGCAGAACATGTGTACCATTTAATGAATGCAAATTGCCATCTTTAAATTAATTATATTATTATTTTAAAATTGCCCTCAGCCTACAGGAGCTGTCATTGCTTATGATTACACTCATGACGGTCTGATATTTGTAATCCATGACTATGAGTGATGATCACTGACCTGCACAAATACAGTACTGAACATGAAAACACATAAGCAGTTAACATACCATTAATAGGGTCACAGTAAAATTATGATTTAAAAGCTTGAAACAGTTTTTGAAGAAATGGAGGCAAGAGTGATACATTTCTACCAGGGTTGCCAATAATTGTGGAATTGTCTGCATTAGGTATTATAAAATTTGTATATACACTTTTTTAGCCTAAACTATTAGTTTACATATGGTATAGAATATCATGAAACTCTCTTACAGTTTTATATTAACTTGATATGTAAAATTATGCTGTATAATGTTTCTGTGAAAATGTTTTGTTCTGCCTTTGCCTTTTATCCTATAGTGGCAAATGCAGCCTAAATGTGCTGCTTACAGAGACAGATTTATAATTAAAGCATTCATTATACAACATACTGCCTTACCAGTTATCCATAACAAAGTTCTTCAGTATCAGAGCTTCTTTTAGAGGACCACTATGTAGGATTCCGCCTCCTACATAGTGGACCTTTAAAGCTAAAGTCCCATCATGCCAATATAGAAACTGATTATTTTTTTATGTTGTCATTAAGATCACAAGGGTAACGAGGGAGCAGAGCAAGCAGTAAGAGAGCGACTTGAATCTCTGGAGAAGAACTTCTCATTCCCCCATTCTGCCATGGCTGTCCAACTCTGCACTGCTCGTGCCGGCTTTAGTCACTGTCCTGAAGAACATGCTTTCTTGGCTGCTGATTGGCCAATGCCCAGAAACGAGCGCTCGGAGACGAGGTTCCAGGTTTATAAGGATCTTAGGAGGAAAGGCTTCTACCTAACTGCGGCAGGGAAGTTTGGAGGGGATTATCTGGTATATCCAGGTGAGATCAATATAGATGGATACATTTTTACTTGATTTTTACAGTCCTTTGTTATACCGAACTGCAGTAACATGGTGTTCCCAGCCATTACACAGTTAAGTGATTTGTTAATTGATTGTTATTGACAGTTATGTTATTTTCCTTTTTCACCAGGTGATCCACTCCGCTTTCACGCCCACTTCATTGCCTTGTGCTTGCCTTGGGATGAAAAGTTACCACTTTGTGATATTCTTGCTATAGCAAGGCTTGGATCCAATGTAAAGAAAACAGTGTTACTTTGCTCACCAAAGGACACCAGTGACATTGGAGAGGAAATAGAAGTTGTGTATTCATCTCTGCAGTGGAGTGGAATAGTATAGCACACAGAGTGATTAGACCCAGAGGAGTCCTTGTCTTTCAGGACTTATTGAGCTGCTGGACTGGGCCTGTTTAAAAGCATGAGTATTTAATATAAAATTAAATCTGTTCACTTTTCCATGGCTGGACATTTATTTTCAGTGTCTAAAACTAAAGTGATTTCTAGGATTTAGCCAATAAGGCTATGATAAACCCAGGAGTATCAGGCATATGTTTGTCATAAGATTTTATCATGACTGTATGAAGTGTTGAGGACATGTTTTGTAAAAGATGTTATGTAATTACTAGGTAACTTTTGTAGGTTTACATTTTTTCTCAGTACTCTCATAGCAAAAAACTAAAAAGAATAAAACAGTTTTGAGCAGATACACTAGTTTATAACTTTTTAGAACTTTTTTCTAACTTTTCCTCTGTTGATCCCATTCTAAATAATAATAATAATAATCCTCATTATTTTGTAGAACCACATCTTACTACAGCAGTTCAGTTAGGAATGTCGGTAAAACATTAGACAGGAACAAGGTAGCATAAAATAAAGTATGAAAGAAAATGCCTTTAAAAAAACAATGAACAAACTATGAACAAAAAAAATGAATGTGCTTTTATGGTGTACAAAAGTTGAAGCCATTTTTGCATTACTGATTTTCATATTTAGGACAGAACATGGATACACTATATGGCCAAACCTATGTGGACACCTGACCATCACACCATATGTGGGTCTCGTTAAGAACTGTTTACGATGTCTTTGTATGCTGTAGCATGGATGGTTCCCTTCAGTGGAACCAACAGGCCTAGCCCCAACCTGTTCCTGCATGACTTGTGACTTTTTGCACAAAGGGAGTCTATAATGGTTTGCTGATGTGTGGAAGAATGAGTGTCCTGCAGAGAGCCCTGACCTCAACCTTCTTAGGATGAACTGGAATGCTGACTGTGTGCAAAACCTTACTCAACACCATGATTAATTAAATGCTTTTGTGACTAAATAAACATAAATGCTTTGGAAAGGGATCTTCAACAAGCATATCTGGTTATGAGGATCAGATGTACACTACCTTTGGCCATATAGAGTAGCTCTTTCTGAAAATTGGCATGAACAACCTTTTTATCATTATAAAATAATGACCAATATATTTTCTCTCTCCCAAACCTCCACATCAGGAGATCGCAAACCTTTTGCAGCCACAGTCCCCTTTAACTGTAAAATAAATCCCATGAATGTCCTAAATACATATTTATCTTAACTACATAATCCAACTACTGAAATTACAGGTTCATTATTGAAATGAATACAATAATGTTGGGGCTATTTATTGCATTTAATCCCTGATATTTTCACTGATAGAACACACTAAGCCTAAATATAGCCTATAAAGCTTTTGAATGATTGAGATTTGCATTTAAATGGCCAATTAAATCCATTTTACTTCGTAGACATGGTCTATACGAACCATTTATGGTTAAATAATTTTTTTTAAAAGCCTGACTACTTTTTTAAGTAGTCTGACGTCTGTACATGACCTTGGCAGAAAAACTGTGCTGATTGTTTACAGCCATTGGGCGCTAAAGAAGAGGAAGAAGAAAATAATAATCAAATCTCGGATAATGAAATCTCGCGAGATCTTGTACGGAGCGACCAAATCGCAGGCAGCAGAGGGGAGAAGGAAAAAGAGAGGCATCTGAACAAACTCATATAATAACTCATCAAAATGTCCGGGCGATCAGTACGAGCGGAAACCCGAAGCCGTGCAAAAGATGATATCAAAAAAGTCATGGCGGCGATTGAAAGGGTCCGGAGATGGTAAGCTGTACAGTCTAAAGACGATTAAGTTTCTTACTGTAAAAGCAACAGCTAAGCTAGTCACGAAAACACAAACTTCAATGTGGCCTGTGGGCGGGGCGAAGCGTGGATTGACAGTTGTACGGTCGAGAGGTGACCAATAGACTGCCGACTCTTGACCGTTATGCAAAAGGAGGCGTGTCCTGAGACTGTCAATCTGAAGGCGTAGCTCAGGTGAAGAAGAGCTAACTGCAGTACCATTCATTTTACCTCAGTGGTAACTGTGTGGGTTTAAGTACTGTATATTTCTACGAAAAGGTCGCACAAAGAATACATATTAGATGAATATCATGTAAATGTCGAACTTTTTACATTTGTAATGTTGTGTCTGTGGATGTGAACAAGCTAGTTTGAAATATTAGCCCCTCTGTCTTTAAGATAAAAAGATATGAATAAAGTTTCATTTTTGGCATCCACATAAAAGTGGGTGCTGTTAACAAATGGCTTAATTCTTTGTGGAACCAAGTGCTACAGTACCACCAATGGTTGTAAGAAAAAAATACACAGAATGGTATGCAGAAGTGAGGCTGATTTTGTTCTAGCCCAGACTGTAGATCCATGCAGCATGTCAGGGAAATGCCACCTAGATTAGGGCCCGCTTCATTAAGACACCTGTAACACATCATAAAACGCTTCATTAAGACACCCATAACACATCATCAAACACTTCATTAAGACATGTGTAACACATCATCAAACTCTTCATTAAGACACCCGTAACACATCATCAAACGCTTCATTAAGACACCCGTAAGACATCATCAAACGCTTCATTAAGACACGCGTAACACATCATCAAACGCTTCATTAAGACACGAGTAACACATCATCAAACGCTTCATTAAGACACGCGTAACACATCATCAAACGCTTCATTAAGACACGCGTAACACATCATCAAACGCTTCATTAAGACACGCGTAAGACATCATCAAATGCTTCATTAAGACATGCGTAACACATCAAACGCTTCATTAAGACATTCGTAACACATCATCAAACGCTTCATTAAGACATTCGTAACACATCATCAAACG
>JAQQZR010000037.1:4794410-4809828 GCA_030068235.1 Notoglanidium macrostoma | reverse complement strand
TGCACTGTCAACTGTGGGACCTTATATAGACAGGTGTGTGCCTTTCCAAATCATGTCCAATCAACTGAATTTACCACCAGTGGACTCCAATTAAGGTGCAGAAACATCTCAAGGATAATCAGTGGAAACAGGATGCACCTGAGCTCAATTTTGAGCTTCGTGGCAAAGGCTGTGAATACTTATGTACATGTGCTTTCTCAGTTTTTTATTTTTAATAAATTTTCAAAAGTCTCAAGTAAACTTTTTTCAAGTTGTCATTATGGTGTGTTGTGTGTAGAATTCTGAGGAAAAAAAATTATTAAATCCATTTTGGAATAAGGCTGTAACACAACAAAATGTGGAAAAAGTGATGCGCTGTGAATACTTTCCAGATGAACTGTAGAAAGAAAAGGAATCGGGGTTTGCTGGTGCTGGCTAACAAGTTTGAGAACTCAAACAAGTTTGAGAAAACTCAAATTGAAGGCCATACTGACTATTTAGCATGGAAAAAGCAAAGGAGTGTGAATGTAAGTACTTGGAAGTATGCTACGGGCATCTGAAGGCCACCGTACATTCTAATACACGCTTGGAAAAGGAGGGGTAAGAGAGGGGCACTGAGGTGGAAGTAATCAAATGAATCCTACATAGTGTGCCTTTAATTAGCTTGTAGAGTAAAGCTTTAACAGTACATGGTACTTATGGCCCTTGATGTTACCACCCCACTAACAAGCAAAGTGTGTGTAGTATTTTGCTTCAGCAACAAGGTTATAATTTGTTCTTTGTGTTCAGCTCAGTGCTCTAATGGAAATGGAAGCCTTAATTAATCCTTCTATTATTTCTGACCAATTTCTTCCTCTAACAAAAGAGACATGACTGTATCAAAAGCAGCTGATGCCTTTACCTGGACACTAAAAGTTTCAGATTGCACTAGTGGTACAATAGCGCCACTGCCTGACCATTTAATTTAAGGTTCCCAGCCTTGGTCATGGAGTACCCCTTGTCCTGCACATTTTAGTTTAGTTTAGTTTTCCCTGCTCTAATGCACCCACTTCAACTTCAGCAAGGGCATTAATTACTAAGCTAAATACACCTGAATCAGGTGTATTTACTACCATAACTATACCTGAATCAGGTGTATTGGGAGCAGGAAAAAAACACTAAATGTTTAGGACAGCGTGTACGCCAAGACCAGAGTTGAGAACCTGTGCATTCATTGCAAAAGCGATCTTTATCATGCACATACTATCTCAGCATATAATCTAATAACAGTTGTCGCACATGCAAGACCTGTTGTGGGAATATATTCAGGATTTACATTATCATTAGGCTACATGATACCTTTGATGACTCCATTACATATTTGCTGTTTATCCACTGCATCAAGCATTACATACATGTAAAGAACTGGCATCTGGTAGGAATGGGTTTGCATGACATCTACAAAGCTGACATCCTAAACTGATTTCAAAAATGACATCTACTGTTGAGATGCTGATATATAGAAAGTGTGTACATTGTGATATCTGAATGATGTCAATTGGTGTGACAGGTCTGTTTGAATTTAGGATTATCCCTGAATATGCTCAGGGGTGTTCAAACTTCTTGTAGCCAGAGAACACCTTTGTCTATTTTTCTATTTGTATCAACTGCAGAGCTCCTAAACCTTCCACTGAGAGAACACATTAGGTCCAAGCTGACGTGATTTACAGTCCTACTTATATTTGAGTTACTGAGGTTTAAATTGAACCTATTCAAGTGATCAGACAATCAGGTTAAACACTATAAGGACTTATTATTAAATATAGTAACTTTGATAATGGTGGGGTGTGTATATCCATCACATGTCCCATATTGTTACCCCACTTCTCTATAGGGACCTTTTACCGCTTCCTCCTAAACCTGTTTCAATATCAAAGGCGTTGCTATGATTTCACGGTGGGCGTGGCTACAACGACAGTCAGCCAAGTAGTCTAATCAAATTCATCCGCTTCGTGTGCGGCCGCTGCTCAGAGCCAATCGGTGACCGAGGTGGGCGGGGCAAAGCTGTCTGGTTCCGCGCGCTGCTGCCGGTCGCGGTTTGGTGGTGTTTGTGGGTCGTACGGGAGTGTTTGCCGGTGTAGTCGTATCTCCCGCCATTTTTTTTCAACTTGACATTCTCTCTCTCTCATTTGTTCTTTTGTAACAAATACATCCTGCGACCATCTTGGAAAGGTCAAGAGTGTTTGTTGGTTTTGTTTAGTTTTCTTGTGAACGGAAGAAAAGAAAAGAGCATTTCGTCACGCAGTGAAGAGCAAAGTGCATGCTGGGAGTTTTTTTAGAAAGCGCGCCATAGTGATCCTTGTGCCGGGCGACTTCTCTCTGCCGCCGGGGCTGTGATTCGGACAGAACCGTCTCTTTTCCTTTCCAGCTCTTGGTGAAATTAATTTTCAGCGTTATTTTCTTCCCTCTTTAAAACAGTTGGATGTTGACAAGCTAGTATGCCCCAGCCGTCTCCTTTAATCCGAAGAGCACCTAGGAGAGGACATTGCTAATCTCACCGCGTCGCAGTTATTGTTATTTAGCCGAGGCGAGGCTAAGCTAACTCGAGCCTAGCTTTGATGCTAGCTAGGCGTTAAATGTCGAGGGAAGGCGCTTTGTGTGATTACTGTCTCGATTCCAGGAATACATGCTTGTATTGGCGTCTATTTTAACTTTAAGCTCTACACCACGCCGAAGTTTATTTGTGAGAAGCAGTCGTAATGGCGCCGCTGCTGGGCCGGAAGCCGTACCCACTCGCTAAGCCGCCAGCCGAGCCGCCGGGCCCGGGAGAGCAGCTCTACATCATCCCGCACACCAAAGAGGCCTTCATCAACAAAGAGTATCCTTTCATTTCCTAGCTAGCTAGCTAATTAGCTTTTATGGATTTCCATCAACACACAATGCTATGCACTGCTACGGGGTATGTCAAATAGCAGCGCGTCTGTTATGATTTAAACAAGTTTAGTATTTTTGCTAAGATAATTTGTCCTTTTTTTTTTTTTTTTTAGTTGTTCAGCTGCTATCATGTGCTAGCTATCCTGTGCTAACCCTGTGTGTTAATCCACACAAGGCGTTTTGTTGAATTTATCTTCAGCATTTATCGTTCTTATAAAGGTTCACAGAAACGTAATGAATGTTTTCACTTTTTGTTGTTTTGTCCCGAGTTAGTATAGGCTAGTTCTCTGTGATAGCATTTCATTGACGTTAGCTTGGCTTTGTTTGCTGTAATTTGATTAGTAATGTCAAGAACTGGTGCGCGTTTTAATGCTGGGGCAGACATGTGGTCAAGACACTTTCATTTGGCTTTTCTTTGATTTAATGTCGTGCTAAACGTTAACAAGCTAAGCGGAGATGGTTTGTGGTTTCAGATCCGTGCCATTGAGTTAAGCTCGTGGAATGAAGTTCCGGTTAGCACGCACGCTAACATGATGTAGCCGAAGTGTGTGTAGTGGTTGTAGGCTATTAGAGATCCTTCATCGTTTTACTGGAATATACAGGTATAGGTTGGGGTTTCTGTAACGACACCGTTTGAGAGGAAACACAACGTGCTGATTATTATACGTTGAGGATATGATTGGGTTGTGCATTGGAGTTTAGTGGGCTTTGTGTACAGGAAAGGGGATCAAACGCAAAGCTGGGTTTCATCTAAGCCCCTTTACATTTCTGCCACTTTCAGAGGTGATCTAATGTGTGGTGAACTAGTTTTGTACAGTAAACACGATTAATTGCTGGTGTTTAGTATAAACACTCGGTGATTTGACACGTGCACCTGTCAAACCACTTCTCACTGCTCTGTTTCTGAACTTACACACACTGGTATTACAGGGATCTTCCAGAGAGTTTTCATTTTAGTTGTAGTTACTGGTGAGCTTGGGATTTCCCCTGTGTTGTCACTATTTCTCTGACATCAAAAATTGCTTTTGATGCTGAGGTGTCTCTGAGCGACTTGGGATCAGGATTTACAGAGCAGGATAGAAAAGCATAAAGCATCCGAAAGTAGATGTCCAGACTTGATATAATCTGTGATATAAAGATTTTTTTTGCACCAAGTTTGCTTTCAGTTTTGTTCTGTCCATTACCCAAACCTGCTTGCCGTTATCTTCTCGTCACAGCATTAACACACCTTCTCCTAGACATATAAAGTCAGGCACCTCATCACGTTGAACTGCTGCTTTGACAACTGAACAGGTGGCGTCATGGAGTTGCGTCTTACCTAATCATAGGACACACAAACCATAGCACCACTAAGCAGATGGTTGTCAAAGCCACTCATAACCTTCCAGCATTATATTCCTAAATGTCTGTCGTAGTGCTGGGCATGATGCTGTGCCTTTTAATAATTGAGTTTCTCTGCTATGCCCTGTTGTTAATTATGAACAAGGCCTCTCTCACACACAGAGCCCAGACTGCAGGGTTCCACATGAGCAAAGCATAACATTGCTTACGTCGATATGTAGATGTTTTAGAGATTCAGAGTTTCGTGCTTTTTTTTTTTTTTTTGTCTTGGCTGTGTTTTTTCCTTAAACCATGCTGCTCAGGGAGTATGAGGCCCGAATGCAGAAATACAGTGAACGGATCTGGACATGCAAGAGCACCGGCAGCAGCCAGCTCACACACCTGGAGGCCTGGGAGGAAGAGCAGGAGGTCACTGAGCTGTGAGTAACACAATCATGACGAAATGAGTGACACTTTCATCTCTAAATTGAGGGCTTTTAGTCCGAGTTGTTTATCTTTGTAGCTACCCATCAGGTATGTTGGTTTCCTGTTTGTTGCACAACCTGACTGTTTGTGTTAAAGCTTCAGCGTATAAGTATAGTAAGTAACTGAACAATGAATGGATGTCTCATACCAGCTTCTTCCATTACTCTGTACCGAATCAAGTGAATGTCACGTGAGCACGTGTTAACATTTTCTCTGTTGGGCCAACACATTTCCAGTCTCATACCGTAAGTTTAATTATTGCGTAATAGAAAAAAACATTTTTCTTCACCACAATGTATGATGGCTACTCATGGAGTTGCATAAACACTGAAGACTAGAACCTGTTCTAAGATTAGCTTTGTCGTTTCTCCCATAGTGCCCTCTGCTGGTGTGAAAGCATTATCGCAATGCTCGCAGTAGCTCTTTTGTGTTGATTTTATTTACGTTTCCCTAACACATACTTTATTGCTTTTTTTACTTGAATCCATTTACATTCTGCATTAAAACAATAGTGCATCAGATTACAGGCTTTTGAAAGGTGTGTTTGTGGTTTTGGGCTTTTTCAGACTGCAAGAGGAATACCCTGTGTGGTTTGAGAAGCCAGTTTTAGAAATTGTACACCATAACACGGTGTCTCTGGACAAACTGGTGGATCTGGCCTGGTTGGAGATCCTCACTAAATATGCTGTAGATGAGGAGTGTGACTTCCTGGTAGGAATTTTATTGAACATAATCTCGTGGTTTATAATTTTCCCAACTTGCTTAGCTCAGTGTTTCATCTTTCACTCTCAGGTTGGAAAGGATAAAAGTCTGCGAGTGAAAGTAGTTAAAATCCATCCTTTAGAAAAGGTTCAGGCGGACCAGGCTCCAAAAAAAATGGAGGGAGCATGTGACTCTCCCTCCAGTGACAAGGAGAATGCCAGTCAGGACAACCAAAAGAAGGAGCAACCCAAAGAAGAGGAGAACAACAGGAGAGAGAGCCTTTGTAAGTGACTGTAAATTATTATCTTTAGCTATTTTATTCAGCACACAGAACAGTTTTTTTTTTTTTTTCTGTAATATGAGACACCGTCAAATTTGTTTGTGACTTTTTTTTTTTTTTTTTTTAGGTGATCGAGCACGTCGCTCGCCCAGAAAACTCCCCACCACTATGAAGGAGGAGAAGAAGAAATGGGTGATGCCTAAATTTTTGCCCCACAAATACGATGTGAAGCTCCTCGACGAGGACAAAGTTATCAGTGACGTCCCTGCTGACAGCCTCTTCAGAACGGAGAGGCCTCCCAATAAAGAGATCATGCGCTACTTTATCAGACACTACGCTCTCAGGCTTGGCATGGGAGAGAGCGCCCCCTGGGTGGTGGAGGACGAACTGGTCAAAAAATTCAACCTACCCAGCAAATTCAGTGACTTCCTCTTGGACCCACATAAGGTGGAGTGTAGTTACTGACTTGAATAAAGTTGTTAGGATTAATTCAGTTGCTTTTGTTTCATAGCTGCAGTTTTTCTGAGTTGCAACTGGAGTAGAAAATATAAATACTTTTCTGTAACAATGGTGATGCTTTTTTTAAATGATGGACATATGTATTTAGTTCTTAGCAGAAAATCCCTCATCCAAGAGAAAGAGTCTGAGCTCACCAGAAGGAAAACCCAACAAGAAGCTGAAGATTCAGGGGTCAGAGTCAGGAGTGGACACAAATGGTGTAAATGAAAAAGGAGAGAAGGAGAAAAAGAGGAAGAAAAAGCAAGAGATTCAGAACATGCCTCTGAGCCCAACTCTCTGGGCAAACATGCAGGTAAGCTTTTTATTAATGGCACTTCTGTTCATTATGCCTAGATATAGTTCTCTAGCACACGAGCAGCATGTTTTACCGTTAAAAAAAAAAGCCACACTTCAAGTCATGTCAAGTGGCTTTTATTGTCATTTCAACATATACATGTGATACAATGTACAGTAAAACGAGACAACGTTTCTCAAGGATCAAGGTGCTAGGACAACAGAAGTACAAAAGGTGCATGTGTGCAACAAAAAACAACAGAGGACAACATAAGTACATATAAAGTATTATGGATGGTATAGCCAGCCGTCTAGGATTTGCTCTTAGCCTAGCACGGACCCCCGCCCGCTTGCTGCCCTTCCGCTTCCTCGCACAACGCTTTCGGCAGACCCTCCCCCGGCCGCTGGCAACAGGTGACGCCGAGGACTGGAGGCCTGGTTTCCGTAGCAACCCAAGGATACTTTGAATGTCAATTTATAGAGGAAAAGAATGAGATGTACTGGTTGTACAAAAATGTAAATATTTTAATGGCTTATCAGCTGATTAATGAAGTAGGTAACAATGGACTTGATCTGTGTTACCAAACCCATGATATCTCAGGAATTAGTACTGATTTCATACTTGGCATATCTGGTCCTTGTGCCGAAATGGCTTTCATATAAGCAGAGCCTGGTTCATGCATTGTCTAAAGAATCATGCCATTAGGTGTGTGATGTCAGTGTGTGAGCCTGTCTGACCAGGATAAAATGGTCCCTGAAGATTATTACTCTTGGGAACTGAATCCAAGATGCCAAGTACAATATAAAATTTTGGTTCTGCTTATTGGTTCTTTGATAACCCTTTGTTAAAAATATAATATTCAAACAAGCAAAGCCTGCAAACAAAGCTACATATCTGCAAGCCAAAAGTATACAGTGCCAGAACAGGAGAATGTCATGGTGGCTAACCTACTTTGGCTAGCTCATTGTAGCTCCATTAAAAAAAAAAAAAAAAGTTCAAGAAAATTAAAGTTCATCCAATTTGGATTGTAAACAAGAATTGATGAGCAGAATCGGAATCAATAAAGTTCAAATTATACCCAACCCCAATGAAAATGAGTATCAGTATTCTTCCTCTGTCTGTGTTTATTTATTTTACTGTGTAATTTCAGGTGAAGAACCTGAATGGCTCTCCACTGAAGGTTAAGAATTCAGGCACACTTAAAAAATCAGAGAACAAGAAACCTACTGACGCCAAGAAGAATCACAAGAGTAGAACACCCAACAGCCAGAAAACCTCAAAAAAAGATGAAAAGGCCTCTAAGAAGCCCAGAATGAAGCAGATGACCCTGCTAGATTTAGCAAAGAGTCCCACTGCCGCAGGCAGTCCTAAAAAGAGAGTGCGGAGTACTGGGCCTGGCACTCCAAAGCTGGGTAAACCTCTGCCTCCCATGGCTCTGCATCTGCTGCGCTTTTATAAGGAAAACAAGGGCAAAGAGGACAAGAAGAGCACACTTTCGTCGTTGGTGAGCCGGGCAGCAAAGACTTTGTCGGCAGAGGACCGCGGCCGTCTCCCTGAAGAACTGAAGGAGATGGTACAGAAGCGCTGGGAGCGGCTGGAGGAGAAGCGACGCTGGGCCCTCATGAGTGAGGAGGAGCGTCAGGAAGCGTTGCGCAAGAAGCGTGAGGAGTTGAAAGAGAAGCTGCGCGAGAAGGCGAAGGAGCGACGTGAAAAAGAATTGCAGCTGAGGCGAGAACAGCAGAGGCGCTTCGAGGACCAGGAGATTGCAGGCAAGAACCTGCCCACGTTCCGGCTGGTGGACATGCCCGAGGGCCTGCCCAATGCTCTCTTTGGTGACGTAGCAATGGTTGCAGACTTCCTCAGCTGCTACTGTGATCTGCTGTTGCCTGACAAGCAGTACCCAATCACAGCGCAGTCACTTATGGAGGCACTGGCAGGTGACAAGGCAGGCTTTCTCTACTTGAATCGTGTACTGGTGGTGCTGCTGCAGACATTGCTGCAGGATGAACTGGCTGAGGCATACAGCGAGCTGGACATGGCTCTCTCTGAAATCCCACTGACCATGCACTCTGCGTCCGAGCTAGCGCGCCTGTGCCTGCGCCCAACTGATGTGCAGGCTGGCGAGAGCGCCCGCGACTCTGACGACTGGCACAGTGGAGGCTGCTATGATGACGTCGTGAATGCTGAGCTCCTGGATAGGCTCGAGACAACTGAGGTGTTTGAGCTAGCGCCAGCAGAGAAGGTGAGTCTGCTGGTGGCTCTGAGCCATCGCATCCTTATGACCTACTCTTTGGAGGACCACATGGAATCAGCACATCAGCGCTCTTCTGAGCTCTGGAAGGAACGTATTGCCACACTCAAGGAGGCCAACGTGCGCCTTAAAGCTGAGAAGCAAAAGCGCAAGGAGCAGTTGGAGTCCAAGACCCAGGACGTGGCTGGTAAAAAGGAGAAGAAGAAGGAGACGAACGGGAAGGAGGAAACTCCCAAAGTCAAGGCAGAGCCAGAAGACATGATCAGCACAGTGAAGAGCCGCAGACTGATGGCCATACAGGCTAAAAAGGAGAAGGAGGAGCTTGAACGCCAGAACAAGGGTGAGCACTAAACAAGTGTTTGCACTAGGGGATGGAAGGGGGGGTGGAATAAAGAAAAATGTAAAAAAATTTAAGAAAAATTATAGATGCACCAATTGGTGTGTTTACATTTGCAAAAAGTAACAGTTGAACATAAGATTCTGGTTTTAACTCAAACAAGCATGTTTGGATTTTGTGTAAACACGAAGTCTACGTTAATCGGTCTATAATCTGATTACGTTTAGAAAATTTTATTACTGTGGGTGTAAACACATTTCCTGCTCAAAGCAAAAGGATTAATCACTATTATTCACTAGTGAATCAGGCCAGTTTATGTTGTTGAAAGGGGTGGTATGTGTATGAAGAGCTAGCATAAAGATTGTCTTTGAAGAATCATGTAGTTGTGCACTGGGAGTCACTGTGTTCACTGTGCTGTTCTTCTGTATGGCTGTAGAGCGCATGGAGAAAGAGGCCGAGGAGGAACGGCTCAGGAAACAGAGGGCTGCGGTAGAGCGTGCGTTCCATGAGGGCCTCACTAAGGCCAAGCTGGTGATGAGGAGAGCCCCACTCGGCACTGACCGCAACCACAACCGGTACACGCACACACACTCCTAGTCTTCATCTAAAAACATCCAACCAAAAGCGTCCCTGTACTTTGACATGGGGTTCATGGCTTAAAGCTTCAGGAGAAAGAGCAAAGTTGACAGTAGTTGTTTGTATTGTATGCAAACATGAATATTTACAAATGAACATTTTCCTTTTTTTAAATACCTAAAGGTAGTGATTTTATTAAGCCTACAGGCACCCAAGACCTGGGAGAAGTATTAAGTCACTGTTAAAGTTTTGTCATTGGTGTTGCATGTTTTTATTGCTGGTTTTGTTTGTTGGTAAATTGAGATTTTCAATTCGGGTTGGTCTGAAGTTGTAATCACAGTTACAGCAGATAACTTGCTCAAATTTCACTTATGAGCATATTCATGTTCTGATGCTGAAAATGTCAGCATTGTGAAAGGTTTTGATAAAAACTACAGCAACAAATTTTCATCTGCGTTATGGTTAAAATAAAGCGCACATTTTTCAACACAACCAATCCAATTAATTATAAATGCAAAAATCAGCCCAGAAGTTCAATATTTATTTTTTTATCCTTTCCATCCCATGTGATGGAATACATATGATGTAGAGTATCTCCTGCCCAATCACTAGTGAAATGGCAGCTTTCTGCAATTTATAATATGGATGTGACAAGGCTATGATGTCATTGGTGTTTTGTGTGTATAGGTATTGGCTGTTCTCTGATGTCGTTCCTGGGCTTTACATAGAAAAAGGCTGGGTGCACGAGAGCATCGACTACAGCTTCACTCTTCCACCTGAGCAGATGCAAGGAGAAGAGGAAGAGGAGGATGAGGAGATGGAGGGTGAGAGTGCTATGTCCTAAGAAGATAATTAATTAGATTGAAGTTATTCCCCATGTCCCTGTAAAGAAATTCTGCAGGATATTGGTTATGTCCTGCATAGTTACCATGTAGAAATAACATGGTGAGTATTTGTAAAGATTCATATATTGGTGTAATATACTTAAGCCATCAGGCTGCAGTGATTAATTGGTGGATTTTCCCACCTGGGGGAAAAAAAAAAAAAGAAAAGTTTTTATTTATTTGTTGTGTTAGGTGAAATTACAACTTGCCCTACTTGTTCTACCAGGTATGAATATGAGGCGAAAATTAACTTCTATGTTAAAAATACTGAGTTTCTGTGCTCCCCAAGCTTTTTGCCATAACTTATATTTTTTTTACCAATATCATTAATAAGGTATGCATGCTAAATTAGAAAAAAATTCAGCACCTTGATCTTTCATCTTCCTTTTTCCAGACGTGGAGAAAGAAGATGAGGCAAGTATAGCCAGTGTTACTATTGAGAATGGCCAGCAGGGGGCTCCAGCGCCGGAAAACTGCATAGAGACAACCGTGCCCAAGCTGGGTCAAAACCTCTGGTAAGTAAATCTTAGAAATAGTGAGTTAAATGAAAGGCAGTTTGCATTTCTATTTGTTTTATTGCATCTGAAACATTTACAGAGAATCAAGTGTCATGCAACTCAACCCTATGCAGTCCATAGCCAATATGATACAAATTTATAGAATGTCCTCTCTTCGCCCAGGTTTGTGTGTGACAGTCAGAAAGATTTGGATGAGCTTATAGAAAGTCTTCACTCACAAGGTGTGCGAGAGAGCGAACTGAAAATGCAACTGGAACTCAAGTGAGTGTGTGCACTGAGCTATTACTTTAAATTTTAGGTATACATGTCCTTTACAATTCAATATGTTGTATAAATTTTTTTTAAAGGTACCAGGATATCCTACACTCCATTCATCTGAGCCGGAAGGCCAACACCGGCCTACGGCCCTGTGACGGCTGCCAGGAGCTCCTCAGATACCTGCGCAGTGACATCATCGAGGTATCGTCACGCCTGGAGAAGGGTGGACTCGGCTTAATGGAAGATACGGTCGTGTTCGAGGAGCAGGTGCGAGATTTGGGAGAAGGTGTCTGGTTCACTGGTTCATAGGTGTCTGGATTTTCAGGGGGTCAACAGATTTGAGTTTTGGTGTCTTTTGGGTCAGTTTAGGGTCCCAGTCTCATCCTGAATGCTATTAAAGAAAGACACCAACATTAATAAGACTCCTGACCTGTATCTCATGTATTGCATTTATTTTAAACATCACAGGTGTATCCTTAAATAAAACATGTACATCTTCAGAGAACTGAGACTTTCTTATTTTTTTTTCTTTTTCCCCCCTTTCTTTCAGGTGCGATACCTGGAAAACCTGAAGGACTTTGGTGAGTGTGTAATCACACTGCAGGAGTGTGTGGTTAAAAAGTTTCTGCAGGGCTTCATGGCTCCCAAACAGAAGAAAAAGAAGAAACAGACAGGGGAAGAGAGTGGGAAGACTGAGGAAGTGGATGAGGAGAAGAAACTGGCTGAGGAGGCTAGGGTGAGCGTGTGTGATTGTTCACTTTGCGGGAACAGGTTTTTCTGTGTTTATATTATTAAAGTGGTTGATCCCCATCCTGTCAAAAATAGGTTTTATTGAATTTTGTTTTCTGCCTGCAGGTGGCAACAGCTGTGGAGAAATGGAAGACTTCCATCCGTGAGGCTCAGACATTCTCGCGCATGCATGTGCTCCTGGGAATGCTTGATGCATGCATCAAGTGGGACATGTCGGCCGAAAACGCTCGCTGCAAAGTGTGCCGCAAAAAAGGTAAGAGACAGCAGGTTTAAGCCTTATTAAATAAGGCTGGGTTCCTTAAATTCTAAACACACTGAAGGAAGAAAGCACACTTGGTCTTTAGTCAAAAAAGGGAACAACTACCCAGGCAACAATGTCAATAGGAAAAATGAAAAGTAGGGGTAGTTTAAGTGAGACAGTGACCAAACAGCATGCGTTTTTGTGATTCCTAATTTAGTGTGAGGACTATTGTACTATACAAATACTTGCTGGTTATTATGTTTGAGAAATCAAGTTCATGATGAAAGTGAGTGTTGAAAGTACAGTGTGACCGGAAACCCACCTATTCCAGTGTTTGCCACCAGGGGTCCATGAAGTTGCTGCACGTGGTGTGCGAGAGGTCATTTACAATAAATAGTTTTGAATTAAAAATTTTGTAATTAAGTTTGAAATTACTATAAAATATTTAATTGATTAAATAAGTATATTTAGAAAGTAACCGGAACTAATAAAACCCAGCCATAGGATTTAAATGTGTCTGTGTTTATTCATCTGGCCTGTTTTTTTTCCAGAACGTATTGTTGTATCTCTCTCCTGGTGGGGAATCGTAATTGATGGAATACCTCATTGTTGGTGGGGAAAGAGTTCAAATGATTAGTCTCTGTGTGTAGATTTTTAGATTTCAAATCGGTCCGCGACATTCCTCATTTTGGTAATGGCTAACCTGTCAGTGTAGAATTTTTTTTTTTCTTGTAACAAATGAAATAAATCTGAAACACTTTCTAATGAACCAGATCATTTGACCAGTTCTCTCTGAAGCAAACTTCAGCCTAAATTTGTTAAAGTACGTTTGCTGCAGATGCACGTCTACAGAATATTCTCAGCTTTGATGATTAAATGTACCATGTTTAATTTTCCCAGTAGGAGAGGACGATAAGTTAATCCTGTGTGACGAGTGCAACAAAGCCTTCCACCTCTTCTGCCTGAGGCCTGCTCTTTATCGCATACCTGAAGGGGAGTGGTTGTGTCCAGCCTGCCAACCAACAATTGCCCGCCGCTGCTCACGTGGAAGGTGAGAGAAGCGAACATGTATGAGAATGTACACATCCGTATACACAGTCTCTTTGTCCACAAGTGTGTGCACATGTAAAAGCTTCCTCAAGCATTCTTTATATGCAACGCACATCCTAATCCTTCTGTCTTGGTTGCGTGTGAGACAGAAACTATAATGAAGACACAGAGGATGAGCAGGATGAGGAGGATGAAGATGAGGATGAGTCCGAAGAAGATGAATCCGAGGACGAGGAACAGAGGGATACAGGGCACAGCTGTGAGTATTTTATTTCTTTCTTCTTCATGAATATCACTTCCTTTCTCCGTTGCACAACAGGTTTCCAGAAACCCTTCACAGGTGTGCACATTTGAATAAATTGCATTTTCATGTCATTTCTGATCTAACAGTGAGGCCGAGGAAGAAGATGAAATTGTTCTTGAGGCCCAAAGCGCAGAGCAAGTCATTGTCCAAAAAGCATTCGCCATCAAGTGCCAAAACTGCATCGAAGTCTAAATGTGCTGCCAAAGCAAGGCCAAGCAACCCTGCAGATATTGATGAATTGGTGAGGAAGTTGCTTTGTATGTTAAACAAATGTACATGTGCACTTGAGAGAACCACATAGGAATGAGAATAAACAAAAGATTTAGCTGAAATATAGATTCATCCATGTTTGGGTTATGCTGCACAAAGTGGTTTGACATTTCTAAGCATCTTTTAATGACTACAGTAAATCTTTGATTTGTCATGTTGCTGTCCCATGTTTGAAACATGGTTTGATTTCTTCAGGTGCGTCAGAGCTCCAGAACAGGAGGAAACAAGCAAGCACAGGAGCTCGAGAAGTGTGAAGAGATCCTCCAAAAACTGATTAAATTCCGTTATAGCTGGCCCTTCAGGTGCTCATGCTCGCGCTCTCTCACTTTTTTTTCTCCTCTCTCTCTCTCTGCTAGTCTTTTCTGTGCATCTTCAAATTCAGTAATAAATTTACATTTACACATTTGAGCTTTATAAATTATTGAATGTTTCCTTATTTTCTTTTTCATATAGCAATATGCCTTTATTTATTTATGTTTTTTTAAATACAGATTTTTAGGCCTGCAAGCTGTTTAATTTTTGCTAATTCTTTATTGACTCCCTGCAAGTAATGGGTTTAATACCAAATGACAGCCTAGTCAATGTATATACTTACTCCATGGGGCACAAGTGGTTTATGATTTGTGCAGTACACTCAGAACCCAGTTTTTTTTTTTTTAACTGAAAAATTGACGCATTTAACTATGTGAAATTGGAAGTATGTCACACGCACCCCATTCACAACTGGCATTAACACATGTCCTGTGTGATCAAATCACAAGTGGACTACGTGTACAGGTGGGAATAGGGTCAAATGTGTCTCGAAGACTCATTGCAATCCACTGACTCGAACCACATTCAGCGGTCTGGGATACATACGGCCATCACATTTGTAGTTTGATCAAGATGTCTTGATGTGTCCCAGACAGCATGAAACCAGGCCTAATTGACTGCATCATTGCTGGAAAATATGTAACCATTGTAAGGCTGTATGGAAATTATGCAGAACAGTACAGCTCACTGCATACTGCATAAAGGCGACATTATCCAGCAAATTATATAACCACAAAGGAGAGCTTCATTTGGCATCTCGTCACATTTGTTTATTAATTTTATCAGGCCACGTGATTAAAACTTTTGAGATGATCTGTACATGTACATATGAGGATAGGATTTATGCGACGTTTCTGCCTGAAAATAAATGCAGCAGGAGATGTAATAAATGTTCATGATGGCCTTTCTCCAGCAGAAAAGATAAATGAAAGTAGTCACCGGAGATACATTCGTAATGCCTGGTGTGAATGGCTGTGCGTCTTGGCTGTCTGCTTTTGATCTGATTATCCAGGACACATGTTAATGCCAGGTGTGAACAGGGCGTCAAATTGCATACAGTTATTCAGTTTCACATTGAACAACTAAGGATCATTTGCAGCATATGGTCTAGATAGACGTACACTACCGGTCAAAAGTTTGGGGTCACCTTCTAATTCAATTATTTCTTTATTTTTATTACTTTAAAAGAGACTG
>JAQQZR010000037.1:4778200-4789597 GCA_030068235.1 Notoglanidium macrostoma | reverse complement strand
GCAATTTAGAGTAGCCAGTTGACCTAATCTGCATGTCTTTGGACTGTGGGAGGAAACCGGAGCACCCGGAGGAACCCTACGCATGCACAGGGAGAATATGCAAACTCCACACAGAAAGGCACCCTGGGTGAGGCACACCTTCTTGCTGTGAGGCGACAGTGCTAACCACCGCACCACCGTGCCACACAACATTAAGTCCACAGTGTGTAATATGAAGCAACATCCTGATTAACACCTTGTTTGCAGAAAATTGGCAAAAATTAACAGAACTGAGAATGGATGGCAAAAAAGTACCTGTATTTACACCAGAAGACCAGAGTTGAGTAACTTGTAAGCATTTAGGAACATACTGTAATGTAATTTTGCTAATTGATGTGGACTTATAAGTAATGGATTGAATAAACAGGTGTGTTTAGTTAGCATTAAAATATGTCAGTTAATATGTGGTAGCATATTACATTACTTTGTTAAGATGAATTGTGGTTTATTAATGCTGGTGTTTATGGTTTGGTAATATTAACTAATTGTATAAATTATGGTAGTTAAAGGAACAATGATGTAAAGCATTACCAAAGAATAACACAATGCAACAAGTGATATATTGAGAATATTGAGCTAGAACATACAAGGGCATTGTATATCTGACAGTCTCCTGTTTATCTGGTGTGTTTGGATGAATGAATGAAAGTAACTCTTGCTAACTCTAACTATCCACACACACACACACACACACACCTCATTAAGCCATTAAAAATAAGGGCAGAAGCAGCTGTCCAGCAGGAGTTCCTGGAAAAGGGAGGAAATCTTACAGAGGTGTAAGCCTGTGTAACTGAGACCTTTTGCCCTGTGTGTGTGTGTTTTTGTGTGCGCGTGTGCATGAAAGGGAGCAAGATGAAGTCAGATAGGAATGTTTATTTGCTCATAAATGTATTGGTTTGCATATGGTAGTGCATTGTTTCTGTGTATAATTACTCCATTGCATGCACATAAATACCACGAGCATGCGGGCTCATGTGTTCTGAGTGTATTTGCATGAGCATGAATAGGTATGTGTTGAGTAATGCTGGGTGCGTGTGTGTATTTCTATGCGTGCACTTGTTCTAATAGGGAACAGTAAGAAGTCGGCTGGCCCATAAAGGACCCTTTGAATGGCAGGCAGTGTGTGCGGAGGGCGCTATAATCCATTACAGATGTGGAGGTAATTATATCCAGACAGGTCTGATGGTGACAGAAGCCACGGCCTGGGCACTGACGTCTAAGGGATTGTCCACAGCCTCTGCACTTACTACAGATGCACCTCTTTATTTCTGTTTTTAATTGATTTTTTTTCCATAAGCTCTTTCCACATTTTAGTTTTACGTTACAGCATTTTAACCATGACTACATCCAGGTCCTATTGAATTATGTGGAGCACATATTTTAAATGTCTTTTAATCTTGAAGATGTTCCAGGAGACCTGATGAATCTCTGTGACTGTTCTTCAAGATTATAACACAATTCCAGTTGCCTTGACCTACTACTAATCGTATGTATTCCAGGAACAAATCCATCACTGCAGCTTAACATACCATGCAGTGTCACTCACCAGCCTTGCAATTCAAAAATGAAATCTCTTGCACTAATATGGCACAACTTCCTCTTAGTGGAATTATAGCAGCTTTTCCCAGTCCCTTATAGCCCTGTGGTAGACTAATTGGGATGTGGTTCTCCATCTGAACTGGGCAATTGAGATTTGAAGAGCATGCAGATTTGAATCTGCTCCCTTCCAACCACACAGTTCTCTTACACAGAGCATCTTCTTTCACAAGACATCATGGAAAAGCTCTGAATTCAAATTCCACAGGACGAGGGCTAAATAGCTTGAAAGGTGGTGATGTATGGCCCCTGAATTGCAACTCTGTTTAAAGAAAGGCCCTGCAGTAACTGAATGTTTATTTAACCTTGCAAATTATATAAAAAAAAATCCAAATAGTATGCTTAAAAAAGATCTGTAAGGTTAATCTAATGTGATAGTATAAATACTGAAAGTTGTGAGATGGTAATGGTCTATATAATGAATTAGATTAACGTAGAGCCCAATTAACACTGAGGTTCAGGATATGCTTATGCAAGAAGTCCTGATTTTTGATTGATTTATTCGCAGACGGACGTGAGGAGAGAAAGCGAGCGAAGAGACAAAGGCTTTCTGTGTTGAATTCAGAGGTGTTCTGCGTGACTGAGGAAGGCAAAGCAAACAGAACCAGAGGAGAGGAGGAGCCCAGGAGAGATTTCGCACCCTCAGCAACTCTATTGTGACCTGAAACACAACGGGTACATACGTACTCATAAACTCTTGCCATAATCTGCTCCAAAACCTAGTCGTCACTCACTGGAGAATGAAAACAAAGCAGGCCTTCAGCGGTAAGCTTTGCTATCACTTTTAATTAAAGAATAGCACCTGAAATTAAATTGGTTCTGGTGACCTCTAGTACTCCCAAACCTATCCATCTGAAAACAAGACACACTCTGTCACTTTCACATACATACACATAAAACTCTGTGTGTGCACGTGCGACCAGTGGGTGCTGGTGTGAGAATTAATATCCAAGCGTGGTTTCGGCTTCTGTAAGTGAATACGACCTCTTGTCCAATCTGACGGATTAACAGCAATCCAGGCAAAACACACAGATAGAGTTCCGTCTCCCTCCCTCTCTTTCCCTCCCCCTCTCTCCCTCTCTCAACAACATGCCTCTCTTTTGATTTGTTGGCTATTCTATACTTACTTCCTTTCTCTTTTATTTTATTCTCCTATGTAAACAGGCTGTTTTGTGGCTTCATTCTCTCCCACACAACACCATTAATCCATCAACCCTTTTTTCAGAACTCTCAGAATCAATCTCTTGTCTAAGAACCTTCCCAGTATAGCATACTACACTTCATTCCCTTTATGCACACACAATTTCAGATTCTTTGGCTATTTAGGTGTCAATTGTGTTATATCTTGCTCTTTCAGACTTACCTGAAGTATGTTCGCTTCTCGTTCTTTCTTGCTGGCTTTTGTTCATTGCTCTCATTCATTCATTCATCATCAGTTTTATCCTGGTCAGGGCTAGGGTAAATCTGGGGCCAATAACAGGAAAACTGGAGACAAGAGAGAAACATATTAGATGGGCTTCTCTTATTTATGCAATCAACTGAAAGTCCAAGACTCATACACTCACAAACTACTTTATGTGGACACCTGGAATATCACACCTAGATGTGGGTTTTCTCCAAAGTGTTAGAGGGACATGATTGTCTAGAACATCTTAGTATGCTGCAGAATTACAGTTTCCCTCCACCGGAACTAAGCCCAAACCTGTTCCAACATGACAATGTCCCTGTGCACAAAAGCGACCTCCATGAAGACATGATTTGCCAAGGTTGGAGTGGAAGACCTTCAGAGCCCTGACCTCAACCCAACTGAACACCTTTGAGATGAACTGGAACACAGATTGCATGCTAGGCCTTCCCACCCAAAATCAGTGCCTGACCTTACTTATATTCTTGTGACTGAATGAACACAAATCCCTACAGCAAATCTAGTGAAAAGCCTTCTGGGAAGTGTGGAGGCTGTTATAGCAGTAAATGAGGATCAATCCAATATTAATACCCATGGTCTTGGAATGGGATGTACAACAAGCAAATATGAGTATGATGGACAGGTGTCCACATACGTTTGACCATTTAATGTAAATTACACATAGGAAGACGTAGTGTTACGTAGTGGACATAAGATTCTCCTGTTTGTGTTGGACTGTTTATTATGAAATCTTTATCAAGGTTCTGGCTATCATTAATGGCCCCCTAATGCTGACGAGACCCCCTGCGTCGTTATGAGTGCCTGTGTTCGGCCGTAAACAGAGCCAGATGTGTGAAACAAAGCGAACATGGCCCATAAAGACTCCAAGAAAGGTGTAATTAGTATGTAACGGCAAGTCATGTCCGGCTAAGCGCCGTGAATCGCGACAGGAGAGGACTCCGTTCTCATGCAGGGACGCTCTGGGATTCAGGAAAATGGTGGGAAAAACGTGTGCATGCTGCACCATTTAGCAGCATATAAAACACTGCTGGGGAAAAAAAGCATCCTGGGCACAAGTGGTATTAAAATGCATGCAAAGCATGTTTGCTTCCCTTATATAACTGCCTGCAACTTTATGTTCCAGCTCCTCACAATGCCTTCAGTAGCTACATTTATGGGTTTAATATTAGAGACCAGCCTTCACAGAAGTGATATTCAGAGTTAAAGAAACATTAGCACTGGCTTGATTTTTAAATAAGCTAGGATGTCGGAGGCCGTAACCTATTGGCACCAAACAAAAGCAGCAGTGTGTGCGTGTGTCTTTTCCCAGCTGGTTTTCTTTAGAGCTGAACTATGTGCTGTACAATAATCAGTCTGTATCAACACCCCTGACAGGGGGAAAAAAGCCTTAATTCACGTTAAAGGGAAAAGGTTGGGCAAATAATTTCACTCTTAAGCTGCAGTGTTGTGGAGTTGAAATGTTAACAGGGAAAGTGCTATGTTAAATATGATACTCTGCATCTGTACAGTACAGTATGTAGAGCATTATGTTTTTAAAAGCAGATATAAAGCAGGCATGGTGAACATGATGGTAATAGGTGTGATATTTGAAGACATGCTAACAAATACATTACATGGTGAAGGATTACATGAGCTGTTGAGAGGTAAAAAACTTAATTGCTCATTTGTTTCCTTGGAAAACAGAAAGTAGTCTGAAAGTGAATCAAAAGCAAGTAGAAAGATAGGAGATCCCTGCATGAAGGCTCTTCCATATAGGATGTCCCTAGTCATTACCGGAAGTTCGTGTTTTCCTTGAGAGGTAAATCCCTGAAACTCCTATCATTTTTCTTCACTTTCATAACTGCATCCGTTCATCCATCTCCAGTAACCACTTTATCCTGGTCAAGGTTGTGGTGGATCTGGAGCTTTTCCCCGGAACACTGGGAGCAAGGAAGGAGCACACCCTGGATAGGATGGCATACACGCACGCACACACGCACACACGCACGCACACACGCACACACGCACGCACACACACACACATTTAAAACCTGGGGGCAGCATAGACCCTGGAGAACCTTGAGGAAAGTCATGCAAAAACAGGGAGAACATTTCATAGAAAATCCTACAATCAGACTTGAACCAGGAACCCTGGCACTGCGCAAAAAAAAATTAGAATCCTTAAAAGTTCTTCAGTTTTTCCCTCTGGTGGATCTTTAAGTCTCTTAAAGTAGAACCCTACAATAGGGTATCCCTATCATACACGGTATAAAGTAGAACCCCTTGAGGAAGCTAGCAACCCTTAACAATGCATACTTTAAGATAAATAATTTGAGAATAAGCCAAATGTTTAAGAAGTTCAAATTTTTTGGAAAATAATAGACAGATAAATTAGACATGAATTTAAAATGACAGATATGTTGCAGGGGGAAAATAGTTAACTTTTAAAGTAGTAGCTCTTTATCAGCTACAGGGTCGAACAATTTGAAGCCTACACACACACATGCACACACACACACAAGTGCTTTCAATCTTCACTTCCACACGTTGGGCAGTTTGAGGTCAAAATGGGGAGAGAGAGAATACCAAGAGGAAATCTGAGGGTTAACTTCATTATAGAGTTCTCTTAAAGCATTATCTACGCCTTTACACATCCCTTACAATACAACAGAGAGAGAAAGAGAGAGAGAGAGAAGTGGGAGGGAGTGAAAGGGAAAGAATGATGAAAGAACAAAAAGGGCATAAAAGTCTTACCTTTCTCAAGATCTATACAAAGACCATGCTTGTGAATAAAAACCCAGCACGGAGATAATCTGCAGCCATCATGTTTCTCTGCTATTCACTTTGCATATGTGCTAAATCACCCTGCTATTCTTTGATCTACATTCTCTCAGAGTGTAATTTATACAAGGTCATGTGCTGGGTACAGCTAACTAGCTATACATTTGTGAAATTCTAGTCAGCTAGCTTTTAGTTAACATTAAATAAAGAGCCTGTTGTAGTAATGACAGTAACAGATGTGGAAACTGTCATGAGGCATAAAAATAGCTTAGCTATAAATAAGAGCACACTCGAACATGCTAGGGTTAGCTAAGAGCTAGCTAACAAATTGATGGCTCTTAGCAAGATAAGTGAATGGCTCTTAGCAAGATAAGTGAATTGGCTAATGTTAGTAGATAGCTAGCAGCATCAAGCTACTGCACATGTGTACACTAGTGTGGTAAATTAATACATAGGGCAGTTAACACAGTCCTGTAAGATTATGCTAGCTAGCTATCTCAGAAAAAGGCACATGCTAAAGACATGTACAAGGTATTGTAGACCAAATATAGGGTTTATTATTATAATTATTGAGCCAGTGTCATTTTTGCATTCTGTGTTCATCATTTAAGGTTGTAAATTAGGCACTTAAAGCATTTTAAAAGAGTTCATATGTTTCTGTGGCCATGTGCTGATTCTAGGGTTGTGACTGCGTTACTGTTTTGTGAAGCTGACCTCTATGAGGAACGTATAATGTAGCAAAAAAAAAAATCAAAATACTTTAAGGAGTATTCAAAAGTGCAAAATACTTTAAAGGGAAAAAGATTTTAAGATCATATGATCACTCGATATGGCTTTTAAAATGCTCGACTGCTTTCTTTGATGAAGGTTTCAGTAGCTGACTCTTTGTCAAGCCAACCTTTAAAAAAAATGGTAAAAGATTCTCAGCTGATTTGCAGGAAATAAATAATAATCATTTTTCCATGGAAAAGAAATAGAATATCATACAATTATGTGTTTTCCTAAATGTCTTTGACTGATTTCACTAATGATGCTATCACTTCCTAGAATCCATTGCTTTGCCTTTTATTTGCCTTGGCCCGTATTTGAATTCTTTGCCTTCATTTAATCGCTGATACGCTTCCTCTGTGCATTAGCGGATTGCAGAAGTACCTCGGAGTTATTGTGAGTTTGTTGCTTCTTGCATGCGCTTGCATTTATATCCAAGCCTGATTTAAAATAGCATCATTTGAACTTCATTAAACAGGAGAAGGAAAAAAAAAAAAAAGATGAAAGTGGCATCATCAAGCATGGTACTCGCTTTCTCTCAGTGTCTCTCTTTGGAACACAGAGAATATTTTAGCATTCTCAGGAGACAAGCTCATAGAGTCTGAAGCAGTCAGAGAGAGTAAGTAGAGAGAGAAAGAAAGAGATGTGCCAGCTCTCTTTTGGAGTACGAGTCCCAGTGGGTTAGTCTTTATGGCAGAGCGTGAGGTGAAAAAATTCCAGACTGCCTGCTGAATGAGGGCAAGTCATCTCCCAGAATACACTGCACAAGACTGAGTTCAGCTCAGTTATTGTCTGGCCATGCTGTCCTATCAGGAAGTGTGTATACAGAAACCAGAAAGAGAGAAAGTGCATCATGGTTTATGATTATTAGATAGACCAATAGACATTACAGCTGAGAAGAGACCGAGATCGAGGAAGGTGTATTGTGGAAGGAGGATGACTAAACACCCACTTTCTCCATTTCACTCATGTTTCTAAAATCAGGCCATGACGCTGTATCGTTCATCACTCTTTGTTGCTGTTTTTCCACTCTCTTTTTTCTCCTGATCCCTTGCGATCTCATTCTCTCTCTGGAGAGAGGGAGCGAAGGAGAGATTGCAAGGGATCAGTAGACGAAAGGGAGAAAGACAGAGACATCAGAGACAGATTAGAGAGGAGGGCTGCCTAGCAACAGAAATCAAAATTGGTAGGAGTCTCTCTGACCTACATAACAGCATGCCTGTGATGGTGCGGCATGTCAAGCCGGCGATGAAAGGCCTTCGACAAGCTCCTGTCGCTTCACTGCTCCGGCAAACGCCTGCCATCACGAGGCCTGAGCGTCGCTTTGAAATAAGGAAGGAGGGGGAATAAGACTGTTAGACCCTCTGGATGAAGAGCATAGAGTGACTTTATTTCACATCAAGACACATCAAGATATACCTGATTTACAGTCTGTATAATTTTCAAAACAGGACAAAGGAATCAAATAAAGTTGTCGACACGTTTTCTGAACCATCAGCACTAAATCTGTCAGATCCAGTAAGTTTCGAGAGCATGTTGAACATGGCAAACACGCTCCATTAGCTCTCACAAATCACAAGGCATTAAAAATGACACATAGGCTGTACTGTGGCTTTGGGATTGTTGTCTACCCAACTTACCTTCATCCAAAGCAGATTTGGGGACTGTTAATGGCTTTAGAAATACAGCATGAATGTCAGCACCACTGGATGCTGCCACCACTGTTGGTCTTTTCTACAGAGCATAAAGGTTAGGAATGGGTTAGAATAAAACAAGAACAGTGGTTATGTACAGAACACCAGAGGTGTGACATGTCATGGACAGTTCAACCCTGCTTCCCCCCAAAATTACAATAGTTTATTTTGTGTTGTGTTTTTTTTCTCTTCAGGGCACTAACTGCTCATGAACACACACAATGGCTTCACTGTTCCAGAATTGCAGAATATTCTGGAATCTGGGCGGCTTTTGTGTTATTCTGAGAATTTCAGTGTTTGTTTTAAAAATATTATAACATATTTTCATGCATAGTTTCCTGCCGTGCATAGACCGCTTTTTTTTGTCTGCTTTTCTACCTCAGGCAATTTTAGCCCTGGACATAGCTGCCCGATTTCACACCAAGTCTTTCAACTGGCTCCTTAAAGACTGACTTTTACTTGACGCGTTCATTTGTGCTGACTTCAAGATATGTGAGTGAAGAGCTATAGTTACTGCCATTGTATGTGTATATATATCAGTGAAATCAGATGAAGAGTTGATTTTAAATCTGAGTGTCTGTTGGTTTTCTACGCAACCAGAATTGTGTGTTAATGTAAAAAAAAAATTAAAGGGAAAAATTACACACACTATATACATAAGCGTATGTAAGTGAGTGTGTATGTGTGTGTGTGATTGAAGTAGGCACCCATGCTGAGCTGAACGGATCGGTTCGTGGACCCCGCTGTGTTGCGACTGCCGCTTTTTCATGGAAAGCATCTCTTTTGGGCCTGCAGCTTTTCAATGCGCTCATTTACACATCAAAACACAGTGCGAAAGGAATAGTACTCTGGGGGCGGTGGAGGGGAGAGGGAATGGGTGTAATGAGGGGTGCTTTTATTCCCCTCTCTCTCTTTCTCTTTCTTCTTTCCCGAGGGCTGGGTGGATGTTGGAGGGGTGATAAGCTGAGGTGGGGTAGGGAAACCATCCCATAATGATAGTTTTTTTTTATCAGACACATGGCCGTGACTCCGTCCGATCAGACAAGACAAGCATGCTGTTTTTTATACTCACAAATTTGTTTGTTGTGCTGCTAACTAAACATGTCCTGGAAACCGGACGGTGATCAGCATTTCTCAGTCTGAATGCTTTTGATCCTGCAGCTTTGTGTTTCTCCTGTTAACAGGGCATTAAGGATATCACAGTCAGATGATGGGAATAATGATGTGCATCATAGCTGGGAAATATAGTACGCAGTTCTGGGTCACTCCAGGACTACGACTGGGACATGCTTTGTATTTATTCCAGTGGTCAGATAAAATGATATATAAGTTTTGGTAAGGATTTCTCTCAAGAGCTTTATTGTTAGACTCTAAAAGCTGTAGTTTGGAATTCATGTTATATAGTCTTTTGTTTAACATTTATGGATCAAATTTAACAACTGCCATTAGAGTTCCAGTACAACTAACCTTTGAGTCAACAATTTTTTATTACTACATGGATTCCCCCCAAAATTTTTGGCTACATATGCTACAGCCGAAATGGGTCAAGATTAGATTTAAATAGATCAGGTATTACTTTAAAGTTGGTATATTAGAGAAAGGTGCACTACCAGGGAAAGTGTGTTGATAATTAAAGGCTCTGCAACCCACAGAATTAGATAATGGAGTTATTACAAGTGTGCGTGTGTGTGTGCATGCATGTTTGCTAGCTTTGACCTCATGTCTGTGGGCAGGGTCACATTAGTTCCATGTTGTGACACTCTCACTTGCATATGCTTTCTCTCTCACCAGCTGCAGTTTACTGGCATTGTGAATGTTAAAGGAGCCCACTCTGGAGAGGCAACCTGAGCTGAAAAACACCAACGCACACCGCCATAAAACAGCACCACTGACTTTACTATGTCAGCACTCCTTTGAACACTACAGCTCATGAAAAGAAAGCTCTACTTGCTAAAGTTGCCTCCAGGGGACTGACTGCTATTGTATCCCATTTTCATTAAAACCGAGCTAAATAAATGACTTACACCACTTACCTTGAGTCAAATTCAATCTCATGAAAAGTATAGGCCTTGCATTATTAATTCAGCATGCACAAATATGACACTTAATTACCTATACACAAAAAATCTTTTTAAATCTACTGGGTTGCAAGTTTCATGAAACAGAACTAAAATAGTTGTTGAGTTCGGTGATGATGAGATGGTGTGAATAATTGTTGATCTCTGATGTTGCTTACTTATCTGTCATGTACAGTGGAAAGACCTTGGTCCAAAATAAACAGGTTACCAAACTAATCAGTCAAGGCTAGGGAAAGTAACACTGGCAATGTGAGTGATCCAGACTTGTCTTGACACTCTGTAGATTCTGAAACACAGGATGCTAACATGAAATGAGAATCATTATGTTTAATTACTGTCCCAGTAATCCAGGCTTTGACACAAAAGTGTCAGAAAAAACACTTGTTAAAGAGAAAGTCTCTTTAACTGGTGACTGAAATTCACAGCTTGCACCGTTTTCTCAAGGAACATCTACTGTGTAAGACAAATTCATTTAGTGAAAAAAAGAATGTCGGCTCGGCAAAGGCTGTGTAAGGACAGTGTGAAGTGTATGCAAGGAACTCGCACTCTTGCTATTCATTCAACAAATGCAAGTGTCGTTCACCTACTCAGTATTTGACCAAATGTGCTTACAAGACTTACAACTTCACACCTGTACACCACAGTGATAAAGTACATGCATGAGACCAAAAACTTAGTGAAACAGCTCCATAAACCAGTTTACAATGATTCAGAGTATATCTAAAAATATCTTACGGATAAAGTCTTCAGGTGCGTCTTCAAAAGCAGTAGATGCTTCAAGTGCAGCTGGAGAGACAAACAGTAAGAAATACAGTTGGAACACACCAGGCTCCGGATCAAGCAGCAGGGAATATAAACTCATTTGCATGACTGGCTCACATCAAAGGACTGAAAAAGCGGTGTTTACGTGGAGCAGCGAGGCCAGGTGTATCATTACCATTATATTACTACAATAATTTTGCCATTTGTATGATTTTACTTCAAAAATTCCAAATGTATTTTATATATTTTATATATATATATATAAAATTATATA
>JAQQZR010000037.1:4764075-4778100 GCA_030068235.1 Notoglanidium macrostoma | reverse complement strand
TTTACATTTCTACGGTTTAGCAGGAAAATGTTTTTGAATTTAGATAATTGTAAAGTTTGAGTAGTGCTGATTTTTTTTTAATGAATTTTTAATTTATCATTAATTTATATGGAGGAATTATTCATATAAATAAAGGTTTAATAAAGCATTGGGGGAAAACTGAAATCTTACATTAGCACTGAATGGTTCAATCGTACGTCTTACACCTCACATGCCAGAAAGATGTAACAAATTATACTGCTTCATGGACGGACTTTGAATATGTGATTGGCTGAAATACACCACATGTGAAATTGACAATTTTTGACTCTCAACATAATACGTTTATTTTTTGCCACATGTGTAGTGCTACGTGACAAATCCAGGCCCACTGTCTCATCACTCTCGTCAGTGATTCTCTTTTTGTGATGAAAATGGATTAAAATGAATACTGTGGAGAGAAAATGTCAAAATATATCTCAAAATACACACAGACAATACCTGGAACATTATCTACACCTAACCTACATAATTGTCAGCGTGTTAATCAGAAAGTTTGAAGTTTCTTTAATCCTAATCCTGAGGCTCAACCTTGTTTTACACACTTCCCAACAAAACTTGATGTACTTTGGTAGAAACCTCGCATCCTACGGTGCCCCTGTTTGAATGTGCAGTTCAGAAGGAGCCCCTTCCATTTAGGCTCCTGAAAGAGTCTCTCAAGGTTTCATTTGCATTTGAACCAGAGCCCACTTTTTTTCACATGCAAACCAGCTACTCCATCTAAATATTTGCATTGCTTTGGCCCAACTTCTCCAAGTCTTATTATAGCATGTGGCAAGTATGAGACAAGAATCAGAGGCTTTTTTCTTCTGTGCTTGTACTCCCCTGAATGCAAATGCAACAGTCCAGCACTATCTATTCACAAATTAGCACTATTTGTGTTTAACAATATCTGAATTAAAAAGTCTCATATGGTAAGAGGTTGATTTGATTCCATGGCTTAACGTCATTGGAAGGAGGAACGGGTTTGTGAATAAATGTATTGTTTATCAGTATACATATTGTATCATGCTTGAAATCAAATATACTTGAAACAAACAATGAATATAATTGTACTGCTAAATTGACTGATATACTCCCTATTAATCATGTTGGTGTGTGGTTTTGTAGTTTTGGCAAAAATAGAGGGAACACTATGAAATTGAACAAAGTCACATTCAAAGAACACTAAGAATTTGAAAAATGATGGGAACAAACTAGGCTTAACTGCAAAGTGTTTATCTGACTATCAATCTATCAATACTCAGTACAAACCATTCCTCAGCAGAGGGGGAGGATCTGATACTACTAGTCTCTAAATGCTGGTAGTGTGCATCAGTGAGCAGTCTTATCACTGCACATCAACCACATGTACTAATGTTAATCAAACACATGTACTATATATTACTTTTAAGTAAAGTGATCAACACAGATATACAAAATATAATATAATTTAATATCTTTAAAAAAAAGGCACTTCTTCTTAATTTGGCCCATCAATATAACTTGTTTACAAAGAAATACAGGCCATTCCTTGAAAAGACCAAGACCAAACTAAATTAAATATATACACAATAAATAAGAACTATTAAAAGTTTTAAAACACATAAATGCCACAAATTTAGCTAAATGTGGACAAGAAAATGTCTTATACTCATACCTCCATGCATGTGTTTCTTTGTGTGCAACAGATAAAGGACTGCATAACTGAGGTTCGATTTGACTCTTTTTTGCATTTCTACAGAAAGCAATAATAAACATATTCTCTTAAAATGTAAAATGCTTATTATCAATCTGTTCTTTTGTGAAAAGCTGCAACTTTCTGTGTCCATTTTTCACCACTTTCACTTACTTTGCTTAGCATGAACAAATTATCTTTAAGCCTGCTCGCAACCACTGTCATACACACAGGGAGGAGTAGTATAATAGAGTACATTACAGATGAGGTCACTCTCTCCATTTCAGCTGAGTGGAGCTCCACACACAAACACACACTCGAGTTCTTCTCATACATGCGTGGGGCAGTCTGAGTAGGGGTCAGTCTTGGACATGTGCAGTACCACGGCTGGGGCTTTGTAATGGCAGTGATTGCTACTGCAGCTTCCTCCATTACAGTGCTTCCTGCTAGTCCTGTCTGCTAATTTCCGGCTACATAGCCCCTGCCAGGTCTGCAAGGTCTTGGAGCTCCACACCCACACACCACTGGTGATGCCTACCACCAGCGACATGAAGATCTTCAGCATGAACACGGCCACTGTTGGCACGGAGGTTTCCAGACTGCAGTCCTCGTTTCTTCTTCCTGGAAAGGTAGTGCACTTGCTCTCCAGACCTCTGAATTTCCAGTAGTCCATATTGAGGCGCTCGTAGAAGTAGCAGATGATGACGCAAGTTGCAGGAACAGTGTAGAGGATGGAGTAGATGCCGATCTTAACCATTAGCTTTTCCAACTTCTCCGTGTTGGTGCCTTCGGTTTTCATCACCTTCCTAATGTGGAAAAGTGCCACGAAGCCAGTGAGGATGAACGACGTTCCGATGACAAGGTAGCAGGACAGCGGCACTAGGACGAAGCCTGTTAGCGCCCCCACATCCATGCTTCCCACATAGCATAGCCCTGTCAGTTCATCGCCTGCCACCTTCCTCATTGTGAGGATGACTATAGTCTTTAGTGCAGGTATGCCCCAGGCGGCCATATGAAAGTAGCTGCTGTGAGACTCAATGGCTTCATGGCCCCATTTTTTTCCTGCAGCCAGGAACCAAGTGAGTGTGAGAATGACCCACCAGATTGAACTGGCCATGCCAAAATAGTACAGAATGAGGAAGACTATAGTGCAGCCTGTGCTCTCGAGCCCCTCTTGGATAATATAAAGCTCCCCATTCTCACGATCACAGGCAATGTTCTCTGCCCCAGCTACTGAGCGGATGATGAAAGCTACAGAATAAACATTATAGCACATAGAGAGGAATATAATGGGTCTCTCAGGGTACTGGAAGCGATGAGGGTCCAAGAGGAAGGTGAGTACTGTGAATGCTGTGGAAATGAAACACAAAGTGGACCACACAGCCATCCAGATAAAAGCAAAGTCCTTATCTTGTCTGGACCAGAACACATCAACGGCTGAGGAGCAACGTGGAGCACATGACTCGCTCTTCTCCACATACTGAAATTTCTCTGGGTTTTCACAGACCCCCAAGGGGACCCCTGGACGCCCACTTCCCGGCCCAGGTTGTTTGGGTCTCGGGGGTACCGGAAGCATTCCCTGTCCTTTCTTAGGCTCTTGTTTGGTGTCATTCTCTGGCGCTTCCATGCACAGTGCGTTCGGGTCATTCCTGGTAGGCAGTTTAGAGCAGTTCAAAGAATCAGGCCAAGCGTAGTTAAACTTCTCCATAATAGGAGAGCACTTCTGACGTGCCTGTTCACACATGGGTCTACAGGCAGGGATGGATGTGGACACCTCATCAGCGCACATGGGTGCAAACAGAGAGCAGAGAAAGAAACGCAAATGGAAGTCACAGCCGTACTCCACCAGTGGGGCGAATTCATTCAGCTTAATCTCTGCCTCCTTTTGATTGTCATGGTCCATGAAGTTGGGCATCCGGGTCATGTTATATCCAATGCCCTGGCACATTGGGATGATGATCGGCTCACATTTAGCTGGTCTCCCTCTCTCAAAGTCATAAGCACTTATCTCCAGACTGTAGGCTGCAATCACAAGCTGACACCATAGAGAAATGACCAGCTTCAATGCTGAACCTTCCATGATTAGAGTTGTATGAATGAGGAGCAGGAAAAAAAGGAGAAAAAAGCTCACATATGCCAATAAGTCCCAGGAGATGAGTGGAAACTTAGTGGATTTTATACTAATTTATATTCCGGTACATCAGATTCAGCACATTTGCCCAATTTCACATCTCCTCATGAGAAAGTGTCAATAAAAACACTACCTCCTGTGATACTTCGCCTGAACACAGATAACAGAATGGAGCTGATGCATGTAGAAGCTTGAGGATACAAACAGAAGTGGCTCCTTATCTCGATCCTCAGTGTTCACGCGCAGTTCTCGGCGCATTCTGAGTGTTTAGCCGCAGATCCTCAGCTCAACGTCTGACTCTGCCTCATCTCTGGAGAACACTGAACTTTACTTTCCCTCCGCGCTGCTCTAAAGCGAAGCGCGACCGGTGGGCGGGGCGTGACGCATGTGGGCGGAGCTTCCACCTCTCTCTCTCTCTCTCTCTCTCTCTCATAAAGCCCATTTATCTGAATCTCAATGCAGTCTCTGTTTGCGCGCGCCTGCGAGACAAACGATCTTCTGACGAAGTGAAATTTATTTTTTTTTAATTTGTATTTTAATGCAATTTCTGCGTCAGTGTGTCATTAAAGCTGAAGAGGGCAGGCGCGTGCCAGGTTTTGCTATTTACACCACATTTATACGATTACACAGATAAATAGCTGCTCATATTAGGTAAACATGAGGACAGGATTACGACACTGCTCTTCCCTTTCACACAACTTTTATATAAAAAAATAAAAACATTTGCATAAAAGTCAGAACTTATTATATGTTTAGGCTTTTAGAAGGAGCAGACATTTGGTTGGTGGGGAGAGATGATGCAAAACAGCAAAATATGAGCAAAAGAGGTCATACAAAATAGAAATAAATAACAATGGATTTCATTCTGATTTATATGCTGTTAATAGACAATAGCTGAAAAGGAAATTGATAGAAATGAAAGGCTATTGTTCCCATCTAGTGGCTGTGAGATGAACAGCACATCCTCATCCTCACTGCAGCAGCTTCTTCTGTAACTTTTACTGAACAAATGTATTCTACTTTTGTGGGGTTTTTTTTGTCTCAGTGAGTACTCAGCTGTTTATTCACAGAACTTGATGATCAAAAAAAGCACATTACGGCACCTTTCCTTGTCTCCCTGGTACCCTCAAGCATATATTTTTTGTATTATTGGTTATATATGTAGTTATATGTATTTTTTTTAATGGAAAGGTACATGGAGTGAACCTTTAAAGCTTTACCCTTAAAAATAATTAAGGTCCAGGTCCATCCATCCATTATTTATACCACTTAACCATCAAAGGTCTTGGGGAAGCTGCAGCCAATCCTTTTCGGGCAAGAACTGACGCAGAGACGAACAACCATTCTCACTCATATTCACACCAATGAACAATTTAGAGTAGCCAATTAACCTTATTTGTTGGAGGAAACCAGAGCACCTGGAGGAAACCCACACAGGCACGGGGAGAACATGCAAACTCCACACAAAAAGGCCCCAATCGTCTGGCAGGGTCAAACCCAGAACCTTCTCGCTTGGCTAACCACTGCACCTTCGTGCTATCCTTAAGGTCCACTAATTTTTAAAGGTTTTGCAACATTATCCAAGTTTCCAGGTGAAAGATACATGTTAGAGGTACAAAATTTAAAGATGACATTCCAGTGACAATGGTACAGTATAGTTTTTTCTTTTAAAAGAGCAGAAATAGAAGACCAAACAATTCTTTTTGATGAAGCTTCATTATGTTTCAACTTTTGTACCCGCAGTGTAAGAATGTGGAGGATTATCAGATCTGAAGTTGGCAGACACACACATACACACGCACACGCACACAGCCTTGAAGTAAGCACAGTGAGTCTGATACCCATCCAGTGCAAGGGAAGGGAACACCAGACAGACTGATTCATATCAGGCCCAGAGGCATGTGGGATATATGTTTTATTTGTGTAAATAAGTTTCAGTTTTTACTCATACTAACATCTAATTTAGTGATATGGAGAATGTGCTTTGACTTCAGGCTTTGGCATTCCAACATTTGACACTTAAACCTAAAAGCTAAAAAGGGACAGGCCACAAGATATGCCTTTCAGTTGCCTTAATCTTTCTACTTCTGTACAAGGGCTTTAACTAACACTGGCTTAAGATGAGTATCATGTAACAAGACCCTCTGTGTACACCAGACTTATCAGAAACACCCCCACTCCTTTCTCCTTATCTGACCAGAGACATACTTCCGTGCTCTCACTTGATTTTTACCGAGCACTGCTCCAGGATCAGCCTCTATAATCCATAAACATCAAAATTGAGCACTTTAAATTGGTCCCAGATCAGTGATTATTTTACAACTTTGCCCTTACAAATCTAATCTGACTAAAGCTTGCGGTTCATGTAGTTAGAACTAAATCGACTTTGAGCTGATGTGATGAGAGAACAGGTCATGGCATTATTATCCATGACCCCATATCCATTATATTGGGGGAGATTAGCTGTCTCCATGTCTCTCCGCTTGAGGTTAATGGGACTTTGAGTACTTTGAGTGTCAATCTTTATCAAGATGCCTTTTCTGCTCCACCAGATCTCAACCAGGGCTTATAAAACTCTGGTGATTTGAAACAGTAGAGGACTGAGGACTGTAAAGGACTGATTACAGTGAATGACAACAAGGAGCTTTTAACTTTATGACCCAGAGCTGAAGGATATGTACCCTTATTACAAACGTCATCAGTATTCAACATACCTCCTGAAGAAAATTCTGTATGATGGATGGACTTTTGCAAGTGAGCTTTAAAGGAACAATTTTAGAGCTGTCTGTTTCATTCTGCAAATGAAAATCGTCACCAAACACATTCCCATGCAGAATTGAGCAGTGTGCAAAATTTTGGTGTGTGAAAGTGAAGAAACTAGCCAGATTCAATGCATGGCAATATTCTGAGTCCAAGATCTTACTTATTTTGAAGCCATTTTTGAAATTTTATGATTATTATGACACTAAAACACATTTTAAAGTGACAAACTGCACATTTACACATTTTTCACTGTCTTTACTGAAAAGTCATATTCAATTGTAGTATTATTAGAATGTTACTAATATTATGAAATTTGCCCAGTATTGGTTTTCGGTAAGCCATTTGTTAAGCACATAAATACACATAATAGTTTTATCCTCCGTCCACGTGGCAGAGGTCTGGACAGTGTGTTTCTGTCCGTACTAATACTGAACTTCTGGTAGTCAGATGAACAGCTGTGTTAAGGGTGAAACCATGACTGTCCTTGGACAGTATATTATTGCGACAGGCGATTTGGGTACATGAGGAAATATTATTTGGATTTTATTATTTTCACAGTCTTTATTATTTTTTCGGTCAGACAGAAACTAAATGCTGTTGAACAATGCCCAACTCGGCCTTGCAAGCTAATGGAAATTCAGCACTGTGGCAGCTGCGGGTGTATGAGGATGGTAGTATTGTGTGAGCAGGCTCTGTAGCCAGGATGGTGGGTGCTTATGTGTGTGTGTGTGTGTGTGTGTGTCTCTATCAGACTAGTATCCAGGCTGACAGACTGACCCTGGTCGTGTGTCACATTCTGGGCTGTTATCTGTGAGTGAGAGGAGCATGGCATGACCCAGGATAAGAAAGGAATGGAAACAATGCCATCAACTGTAATTAGATGGGAGGGGGCATATGTGTCTGCCTGTCCATGTGTGTGTGTGCGTGCCTGTGTGCATTGTAAAGTGGGAGTATTTACATTTACTCACTAGAATGGGTAGAGATGGGTGCCTTATATTTAGCCTATGTCCACTCTAATATGTTTTAGTTTTAAAAACACATCACTTTTGCCATGTTTAGGCCTGGCACCTATACTACTCCCGTGGTTTCAAGTCCCTAAAACGGAGAGTTTTGGAAATGCTTCTGGCCATGTTTAACTGTGAAAAAGTTTTAGTGTGGACAGCCAGAAACAGAGGCTTTTGGAAACAATGCCACAGACACTCACATTCGCTTCCTGACTGGGTCTTATATCAGTCACGACGAATCCTTCCCTGATTCGTCACACTTTTATCACGTGACCCTTTTCTGGAAGAAAACAAACAACATCCCCCTCTACTACCAGTGATGAATGCACCATGGATAACAAATAAAAAGAGTTGCTGAGCTTCTTGTCTTTGCTAGCAGCTGTTGTGCAGTTAAACTCTGCATTTTATAATACTGCCTACATGCGCAGGAGGCAAGCTATTATATGAGCGATCTGCAACTAGGCAACCAACTGCAGAGTAGACAATCTGCTTCCTGTTTATACCGGCATGCGCATGCCCAGTTTACAGGAATGGTCATGTGATATGCGTTTTCAGGCATGTTAGTGTGGACAGACATTATTTCTGATACGGTGCAAAAACACTCGTCTGGACAGAGATAGTTTTCGCTTTAAAATGCTATTTTAAAACTAAAATGTATTCATGTGGAAGTGCTTGTGTGGAGAAATAAAATTAAAATAAAGTCTGCACTGTGGTTGCTTTGATTTGTGGAAAGAAAACCCTGACCAGTACAAGTGATCTACTTTAAAAAAAAATGCATGTAAAAAATAAATACTTTGAAAACTTGGTGTGGAACACAAGGAAATTAAAATAAGCGAATTATTTTGACCAGTTAAATACAGAAGAGTATTAATAAGTAAATTAAAATTCAAAGTTGAATTATATTCCCAAAATTAAAAATGCACAAACATTAAAATATGTTCTTTTCAGTCTTAAGTCAACCATTTTAGCTGCACTGATACAATAAGACTGCTAAGGGAGTTGTAAAGCTCAGAAGATAAATGTAATGTCAGCAGCTCACAATGATGCTGTCATCATGATTTTTTTTTAAGTGGAGATGAGAATATTAGGATTGGAAGCAGAAACAACAGCGATGAAAATAGAATTAGAGTTGAAATTGAGTTCACTCCATGCTTTCCTGACATGCTTGATAAGTTCATCATGTGTGTCCTGCCCCTTTGGAGAGTACGAATAAAAATACTGCTGTTTGGCTTATATTGGACGTACAGCCATGCAAGTGTATTTACAAGCTTTATATTTGACCTTAGAAACACAATAAACATGTTCTAACAAATATATCATAGCCATTTTCTCATAAAAGAGTCTCTGTTCATACTGCAAATTTCAACTCATAAACAAAGCGGTTTATTAAAGTCTGTAGCCACGTCCCGGCCCATCTAGAATTTCACGCTGTCAGCAGGGTGGGCTCCATGACAAAGCTTTGAAATTACAGCTGATCATGTATCACACTTATACACACACATCCTAAGACAATGGAAGCTACAATTGTAATGCGAACCACTGCTATGTGGTTGGTGTGTCTCTGTCTCGTTCATGCTTGTACACACACATGCGTACAGTATACAGAAAAGCGGGCATGTGTGACAGGAGCTGATGGATGGTTGCTATTAAAACTGTGTAAAAAGAGAGCTTCTTTTTTTTACAGGAATAAGGACACACAACACAAAAGCACACTGTTATGTGCTTGGGTTATGTAATTATTGCTCTCTACTCATTGAGCTGTGTGATTTTTTCTTAGATTAAAGGGGCAGCCTCAGCCTTCCCAGAATCCAATGCATTGTTTTTGTTTTAAAATTATGTGACCGCTACCTGCTAGTTCTCTGTGCTGCAAAACCTCTGAACATTCACCATTAGTGATCCATTTGAAATCCTTCTCAAACTTTTTTCATTTGCATGTCATACGTTGAACAAAATATGCCTTATCTTTCCTTTCCTTCGCGGTTCAGGTGCATTAATGCAGAATAACTATGTGAAAATGGAATGGATTGGTTGAAAGAATTTAAATTGTAAATACGTTCACAAAATATCTTTCACGGTGCAATTTAAGATCTGTGGTCTAGGATGTTGCCGGATTGTTTTTGGAATATTGATAACATCGAAAATGGCAACCCGCTACTCCATGCAGAGGATTCTGGAAAGTCTTACCTGGCCTCTTTAAGGTCTTGCCAAAATTTGTTAAAGTAAAATGAGGTCAGGTTTACAGAGCTTTACTGTAGAGCTTTACTGTAAATGAAGGATGATCTGGGTTATATGCAATAGATAGTACTCAAGAACTGATCTGGATACAGCTTTATCTAAATAAATACAAACAGTTTGTAGATAAATACAAACTATCAGAATAGTATTTAAATACAAATGTTTAATCCCCTCTCCTAATTTCAGAGCTATCTATTCTATTATACAGAGTGCAAGGGAGAAACAGAAAACAGAGACACACATTGTTTCATCATCCATACCTATTTGAGTGCTTTATTCCAGGATCTGGCTGCTACATCAGGCTAGCAAACAGTGAGCATACAGTGTATTGAGTATTGCATCTGTCAGGTTGACAAAAACAAAAACAACAACAACAACAACAAAAATGTCCTTAAAGACTTCCTTTCAATATTAGCAGCAGTTTCTATCAAGTATTCTTTTCAAATAACATTTAAATCTTTATGTATTTGTTTAAAATTCATTACTTTATTTTTCCTAGTGATTGTTGGAAGTGTTGAAGAAGAATTAATCAGTTGTATTTCTTAGCATAATATATCTCAGTCATTGTGTTCCAGTCATGAGGCAGCTTCTGAGGTAGACAACATATTTGGCATCTCCTGAAATGAGAACTTTCCTAACATGGCCTGTTAGTGTTCTCCTCATTTTTGGCCAGATTTGAAAGTTGCACTGCATTTACTCTTCACGATGTAGACATCTCATCATTCCATTCACTCTTCTGTTACTTTGTACAGGCATGGCAAACAAGCTGTTTCTCATCTAGATAGCTCATGAGTGCTAGCTGTTACTCAGCAAAAAAGTAGTCTGGTAGTGTTTTAATAAACTAAAAGTGGTGACTTTTGATGACGCTAAAGAGTTTCCTGAATGTGATGCCTACCAAGGTCCGTTTTTTTATTTAAAATTTTGCCCACTGAGGCAGTTACTTTTGAAAGATGTGGCTACTAAAGCAGCTGTCTTCAGAATGAAACCTTACTTTCCTAGTGTGTTAAGCCGCATGCTATTTGCAATTCAGGTTATTGGCTGAAAATCCAGGAAGTGAGCCCTAATGGGAATGGAAGATGGGAATGACAAGGGCAGGTACTTCTTCATAGACAATAAGCTATTGAGTGCAGTGAGTAACCCCATCTGAAATGAATAATGAATAAAAGGAATATATACTGCTTCTTACGACAGCCCTATGCCATTAATACGAGTCACATGAATAATGGTAGCTGCTAGGTTACCTTGTTCTGAACATGACTTACAGGGGCCGGCTCATTGTTTTTATTTTGAAAGCACTGGGTTATTTCTGTAGATTGATATTGTCCTGCAAGTTAGGTTTACCATGTACGTCGAGCTACTGACTGCAATAAATAAAACATGACCAATTAACCTCCCAATGCCATCCTGCAATGTTGCTACTCTGCATGAATATCTGTGGATCTGCCACCACTCCTTTAACTCCAGAACTGAAAATCCTGACTGAAATGACAACACATGTAATGAGAAAGAGAGAAAGAGGTGGAGAGCACATACTGTTGTTTGCAATGTGGTGAACATACAAGGTGCCCAGAACAGCAAATATTTAAAACACTTTTTTTTAAGAATTAATGATGAAAAAAGGGCTGTTATTTTAGTGGAAATGAATTGATACAACCTAATAGCAAGCAATCTCTGCTCACATATGCACACCAACACCAAGGCAAAATATGTTAGGATATCAAATGGTGCTGATTGGCAGAACGGGATTCGGACAGAAAGCTCTAAAAACAGACTTTAAAAACCGAACTGGATTATTCTCACACTGCCTTCTCAGTCAGAGAAAGAGAGAAAAAGTGAGAGAAAGCGAGAGGGGGACAAGAAAAGGGAGAAATAAAATTGAAAATTGAGACAAAGAGTAAGTGAGACGGATGCAAAGACAGAAAGGGAGGAAGCAGAGGGCAATGTGACACAGAATATCTTAATTTGCTGCAGTTACCCGTTGATGCATTGTTTTTGAAAGCTGGAGTTTCTGGGCAAACACATGATTGCTGGAAGCATGACTGGGAGTCATGAAACGCAAAACTATTATACTACCGTGTGGTTACTGTTGTGATATACCCACACGCTCCTCTGTGTGTGTGTGTGTGTGTGTGTGTGTGTGTGTGTGTGTGTGTGTGTGTGTGTGTGTAACATTTTGTGTGGTCAGAATGCTTAAGAAACACATGTGTATACACTGGACAGGATCATTTCCTGAACTATTAATCTGTGTATGTGGTTAGACTGATTTAGAAGGATATTAAAATGTTCATAAATTTCAATGAACGTGCATCCAGGAATAGGGGGGTAGGAATTAATACAATTTTCTTTTATAGTTCCTTTGCCCGTGTCTCATTTCATACACATTCTTTGGGAGAACAGATTGGCATAAGGGAAGCATAATGATTGTTCCATGACTTTCCATGATTTTTTCAATCCTGCATCATCAGATTTCTGGTAGGTTTGCCATCTTAAGACACACAGTAACACTGAAATCTGTAACACTGCTTGACTGTTTATGTCTTTGTTAGACTACTTTTGCACTCTATATGAAAAGCATCATAAAATCAAGACATGAAATCATTATTAGAGCACAAGCAAGTGGGAAAGCAAACTTTTCCTTCATCATGACAATGGTGCTTAGCTGATTTGGCCATGTTACTCGGTAGCACTCTGTCAGCTCCTTAGAGGAAAGAGCTGGGTGCTGTCTCTCTTTCTCACCTTTCAACCAGCTCTTTAGATCAGCATGTCGTAGTGGAAGGGGGGTTGCGGAGGGTGAGATCAGATCTGAGAACAGTCTATAAATCAGCACTGCTGTCATAGATATCAAAATACATGCTCAATCAGCTCAATTACTGCTCACATCGGTGTCCTTCCAACAGCTATCAGCACCTGGACAGAGGAAGAGGACACACACACACAGACAAACACTAATAAATGCAACACACTAAGTGTAAAGAATTTCATGCATACCAGTCTCTGAAGTTTACACAGAATGGTGCAAAAAACAAAGAGAAAAACACCCAGTGAGTGACAGTTGTGCAAGTGGAAAGATCTTGTTGTTGAGAGAGGTCAGAGGAGAATGATCAGACTGCTTCAAGCTGACCAGAAGGCTACAGCAATTCAATAGTCACTCTTTACAACAGTGGTGAGCAGAAAAGCATCTCAGAATGTATAACAACAATGTTGAACCCTGAGGTAGATGGGCTACAACAACAGAAGACCACATCAGTCTCCACTCGTCTCAAAATATACGTAAACCTAATAATGTTTTTGAAATTTTAAATGTTACTGGTTTGATAATGTTATTGGTTACCAAACTTACAATACAGCTTCATATACAGTATACAGTATTAGATGGTATAATACAGTATATTGTCATACACAATACTGTGCAAATGTTTTTGCATATGGAAAAAATAATGAAATGAAAATATTCCATCAAAACTTACTATAAAGAACAGTACATTATCCAATAATTTAGTTATTGTTCTAAACATATTGGAGAATTTACCATATTTAGTCTTTTGCTTTCTCTTACTTTTGTCTGTTTGTACCTGAAAACCTTCTAATAAATGTTACTCTAATAATTGTTACCATCAAATATGCAAATTGTGTGCAATTAATATTTTTTAAATGAATATTTGGTAATCTAAAATTTCACCTATAGACTTTTTACATATATGTATTTTCTTTTACAGTATTTTTTCAAGTAATGCCAATTAGCACCTATTATCATGCACCATGTGAACTTAATGCCCTGTCCTAATTCCCTCTGAGATGTGACAGACAGAAAGAGAGACAAACAGTGGCAGAGAGACAACGTCAAGAATACATGCATGAACTTATGGTTCATTAAATGCAACAAAGCTGAACCTTTTCTCCACAGGAATGAAAAATAATTGCTTATCATTTCCAGACTGTTGCATGAGAAGGATATTTTAATGGGTGAAGGTTAGCATAGTGTAGAGGGTGCGAGTGGAACACAATGCAGCTCTGTGGGGTGTAATATGAAGTCTGAAGGAGAGAGAGTGTGTGACTATGTGTCTGGGCAGCTGCATGAGGACAGCCAGAGGACAGTGGGAGTGTGATAGCTACTATCTTTATCCACACACACACACACACACACACACACACACACACACACACACACACACACACACACACACACACACACACAC